>VWZK01019030.1:195305-268438 GCA_013396935.1 Baryphthengus martii | reverse complement strand
GAAAGAAAAAAAAAAAAAAAAAAAAAAAAAAAAAGGTGTTTTTGAGAGGGAAGAATACCAGTGAATGAGGGTAGAATTTCCTCTGAGAGAGTAATATCTGAACCAGAAGAGAGCTGACCCACCTCCCATGAAGAACCTTGATGTACAGATTTATCTAGGGCTTGTTCCTGATGTAGAAGACTTGCTTTCATGGTGGCCAGCATCTCAAAACCGTTGTGTTCGCCATGGGAGAGGGAGGTGCTGCTCCAGACTGTGTTTGGGTATTTGCAGCATTTAAAGGCTATGTGATCACTCCTCTTCTTGGTACTATTGGTTATGGGTCAGCCTTGCTGCTAGTGAGAGGATTCATAACGCACGGTGACATGGCAGCTTGTCATAGGGGAGGACTGTACTCTGCTGAGATAAATTACGATGCCAGTCAATAGGAACTGATGCCAGTGATTAAACCCATCACCTGCTTTCACTACTATTCAGAGAAAAAAAAAGAAAGAAAAAGAAAAGATTTTTTCATGTGCAAATTTGACAAGGAATAATTAAAGGAAATATAGGGGGTAAAAACCACTTTTTTTTCTTTTGGTTTCATTCAATTCTGTATCATCCTTTGAGGTATTCCAGAGGCAGTTTATGCTCTGCTGAGCAGCACAGTGTTGCTTGGCAGGTGTCACCAGGTGGCACTGCTTTCAAAATGTCATTGTGTGCTGGGATACACAGAGATTGCCATCTCTTTCCTGCTGACATTTTAGTACACCTTTCTGATGAGGGCATCGCAGTGTGAGAGGACAGAGAGTTCACTTTCGGCCGGTATCTTTGATTGAAGCTGCTCCCTGGGAACAGGGCATTGGGGTTTGGCTGAGTGTCTTGAAAGAAGGATCATCTGTGCGTTATTTATGACAATCTCTGCTCCAGGATGAGTGTCTAAATGTAAATTACTCAATTTGCCTTTAGAGTATATCCACTCTGATTTCTCTTCCACTGAGAAACCAGTCTGCAGGGCGCTGACATCTGCTAGCATTCAGAAAAGAAGCAACACATGTTCCTAGAAGTTAAAAATGGAAGAGACATATTGCATTTTCTAACATTGTTTTTCCCTCTGCCAGTGCCAGTGTTTGTTCCCAGTGCTTAGATCTGACTTTGCTTAATCCAACTCCACGTGACTTCAGTTAGTATGGTTGCCGTAATTTTTCAGAGAAAACAGTGTCTCCACCATCCAGGTATCTTTTCTCCTGTTTAACTTACTGGGGATTTAAATTATTGTCATGTCTTTCCTTACTGTTTAGCCATTCATTTGTCCCTAATTGTTTACCTTCCTTGCTTTGTTTGTATTCCTTAAACGATAAAGTTTAACCTTGCATCGTTCTTAAAGGACTCCCTCTTACAACCATAGACGTTAAGGGAGGTCATTCTTCCCCTCAACTAAGTGCTAATGGAATCACATCTGGCAAGACCACACCTAGAGTTGTGTGTCCAGTTCTGGGCTCCGCAGTAGAAGACATGGGCATACTGGAGCAAATCTAGTGAAGGGTCACTAAGATAATTAAAGGACTGGACCACTGGACATATGAGGAGAAGCTGAGAGAGCTGGGACTGTTTGGCCTGGAGCTGAAAAGTCTCAGGGAGCGATCTTACCCAGGTGTCCAAATACCTGATGGGAGGGAGCAAAGAGGATGGAGCTAGGCACTGTGTAGAGCTCAACTGGAGCACACCTTCAGAGACAAACTCACTCCTTGTCTCAGAGACAGCCGTCTTAGGAGGGGATAAATCATCTCTGGATGTACTCTTTCTTTGTTGACTGCAAAGGGAACCAAAGTGCCTAACTGAGAGTAGATATTTAACACTGACTGACAGCATGTGAAATGTCTTACCCTAAAAGTCCTGTGAGAGGAGGCAGGTCAAAAAGCGGTATGTTAAACTGAAGATACTTCGAATGTGTTTACACTAACCATTTTCATCCTAAAAGATAGCTTAGAAATGAGGGAGGCTAATGTTTAAGAGAGAACTGAGAAGAAAATCTGTATTTGAATGCCTTGAAGTTACATATTTTCCCTCTTAGATAAATGTTCCCATAGACAGTGGCAGATTCCCCAGAGGAAGGTTTTTATCCACATAATTAAATTAAAATAAAATGTCAGAAGGGTAAGGAAGACCAGACGCAGCTGTTCTCAAACCATGTACTACCCTGTAGTGCACTGGCAGAGTCTAATCCCAAGGCTTCCAGAGCAAGGACACTTAAGCCAAAAATTATTTACAAAGACCAGTTGTTTCAGTGCTTCACAGAAAAACACACATGGCAATTCTGAGGTCACAACTGGGAAGAGTGAGAGGAAATTTGAGCAAGAGAGTCTACAGATCAGGGCAATAGTTATTTAGAGGAGATCTCACAAAAGTCAATATTTCAATTTACTGAATGTTCAAGAGAAAAAAAAAAAAGAGAGATTTAAAGGTTCAGTAGTGTCCTACAAACTTCAAAGACAAGAGGAAATGCAAGAAAGCAAAGGTGGAATTATTGGCGCCAAAGAATCCTCCAAAGATATCGCCAGTCATTGAAAGAGAATAATCAAACATCAGCGATAATCTTGTTCATGATCACTGATATTGTATCCCACAGCATCATATGATTGTATTCTGGGCATATTTCCATATTTTAAAGATAGAAACATCCATTTTATGTGAAAAATTAAACTGAAGGAGTTTTATCTTCTGCGAAACATGCCGGTTTCTCCTCTCCTGGTTTACCCTTGCGTGGTGGTGCTGCTTGATGAGTCAGAAACACAGGGTCTCGCTGGGTTTACACAGCCTTTCACCTCTGCATTGCAACCTGGGCTCTTGCAGGCATCTGGGGAGAAGCCGGGCTCCCATAGCCATTGCTTCTCTCTTCCCATCAGCTGTGGTGTCTTCTTCTCATAGACTCTTGGGGTCTGAAGCAGTTAGGTTTCAAACACAAACAGATGCAGAATGTCTCCAGAACTGAAGCAGTGTTGCAGTAATTATTTGCTTACCCATATTTACAGCATTTATTTGCACTCCGAATAAATCCCTGCTGGAGAAAACAAAACGGTGATTACTTTAATTCAGAGCATGTACAGTCCACCTATCATCCAGCTAATTTACTGTGCTCACAACTGTCTCTCTGCATAATGAATTAGATAATAACTTTATAAATATCCACAAATAATTGAAGTCCTGGTTCAGCAAGGCAGTTAAAACCTGTCTTTATTTAGCAAAGTGCACAGGCCTGTCTTTATCTTTGTACAGGGTAGTAATGGCGACAAGATAGCCAACTGGTCCCTCGTACCAGCTCATCAAACTGTTATTTTGTCTTCAAGTAACTTTGATTTGTGAAATTGTGCTTATTGCTGAGTACAAAACAGTAGACTGATTTTAAAATCAAGTTTCCTGTGCAGCCTAGATGTACTACTTTTTAAAGGATGTTAATGTTCTTACTGATTGACTGACAATATGTTGCATCCATATGCCCTCTGCATTTAAACAAACAAAAAAAAAACAAAACAAGAAAACTGTGTATTATTTGTGAATGTATCAAATATTACTTTTCTATTAGGCATTTTTTCCCCTATCAATTATTTGGAGACAGTTCTTGCACTCAAGAGTATAGTTCTTGATGAAAAATGTGTGGACAAAAATAAGCCATGTCATATGAACATCTTTCTTTTAATTATCCTTTACCTGTGTCTTAGTTATTCACAGCATCTGCCACTAAATGATGGCTCTGAAAACACATTACTGCCTTATTAAGGTCAGTCATTTCCTTATTAAGATTTGTATTGCCCTGCAAGATGCAATGAAAAATAAGAGATGGCCTTTTCCAAACAAAAAGTGTGAGAGAGAGTGGATCATATAGTAGTGATATTTTCATACCAATAAACCATTTCATCATCCTGGTCCATCCACACTTGCAATCAGTACACACAGCAGGACTGCAAGGTCGATAAATTACTAAAGCTTCAGGATGCTGATATTTTAAAATAGGGTTGTTGAAGTTGAGGATTCCAGCTGGAGTTGAAGAGGGGTAGCTTGATTTCCAAAGATGTCAGTATTTAATGAAGTAGTCTGAGATCTCAAGCAGTAAGGAGCAAGCACCAAGGCTGGCAGTGTCATACCCTGAGTGTGGCAGAGCACTGGAACAGGCTGCTGTCATGAGCCACTGTTGGGTTGAATACTTTGGCAGAAATTAAAGTCCCTTGCTTTCCAACTGACCAAAGATAATTCTGGGTGGCTGTAGGCAGCTGGGTTTAACTCCTGAGTGATGTCCAATTAGATATTTTATTATGACCAGGTTTCATGTATTCTCGGGAACAGAATTAAGTCTCAAAATGGAGTCAAGTGCCAAGTCGCTTTATTTGGCCCACAACAAGTATGGGAGGAAAAGAGAGAAAAGAGTGAGAAAGAGAGAGAGTGGGAAAGTTGCGATAGCTACCACCATGGATCTGCGACGTCCCGTCAGTCCAATGTATCTTCAAGTCCGGTGGGAGAACGTTCCATCTGGTCTTCGTTGGTCTTGCCTTTTATATAGTTGTCCTGTTGCATAGTCTATAAGTTCTTGGAACTGCTTTCACATACCCAGTACCGTCACTAGAGGGTCCACAAAGATAACCGAGGGTCTGAGTCCCCCCTATCCTTCAGTCGACCCTGGGCCCAGGCACATGTGCAGAGGACTTGGGCCATGTGTTCTGGGTCAACAGGATGCATATGTGTTCCTGGTGGGTGGAATTTCCTTGGTTACCGTGATGGTGAGGTTTCAGTGGTTAAACTGTTCTTCCCATGATGTTGGGGCATATCTCTCAGTGGTTAAGCTGTCCTTCCAAAAAAGTTGAGACATATTTCTATTCCTTAACACCAACAATGTTGAGACATATTTCTAGTCCCTTACAGCTGCCCAGAGAGGTTGTGGAGTCCCCTCCTCTAGAGACTTTCAAAACCCACCTGGCTATGTTCCTGTGTGGTCTACCCTGGGTGATTCTGCTCTAGCAGGGAGGTTGGACTCAATGATATCCAGAGTTCTCTTCCAACCTCTAACATTCTATGGTTCTGTGATTCTACTCAAAACCTTGTCTGATTCCACTATGACACAAAGCCTTAGTTGTGTTTAGTAAGGTTTCTTAGGGGTCTCCAGCTGTGTTATCTCAGATGTGCAGTGCAGCTGCCTACTTTGGGGGGATCTGAGAGCCCCCACAAGTTCTTCTCAGGGAGCACAAGTGGGGAACAAGATGTTAAGGAGCCATGAGATGCACATAACACATGCAGATGTATGCAAGTGCTGCACCAAACAGCACTCAAGGCTGCTTTTGTCAAATGGCGGTGGTAGTGTGTAGAACGTGAGATGTTTATTTTCTTCCTCTACCTGAGAGACTTAAACTTGTCTCACCTGTTGCTCCTGAGACCGTTGCAGCTCTACGGCTCCTGCCTCTGTGAGGAAGGAATTTATCCCCAGTCTTTGGTTTGGTGCTCTTTCCTTTTATCCCCAAAGAAATCAATATCCAGTGGGCAAAAGTGTGAGGATATGAATATAACAGGAGCTTTAGGAAATATTAAGCCAAAAAAATTAAATACAGTGTATTGCGAGGATGATTATAACAGCAGAAGCGATGAGGAGATGTGACATTCTGAACTCTGAGCAGAGTCTGTGTGATGTGCTGTAAATAAACCATCAAACTACGTGCTTTCAGCTGGTGATAAAAAAAATATTGAACAGGCATCTCACTTACTGAGCACTGACTGTTCTGTGCACTGAACGAAGCAGGGGTCCTGTGGAAAGCTAACAATTTCTATTGCAAATGAGTAAGGTATCATAACGGCAAAATAAAGCTGCACAAATAACATTATTTCTGGCATATTCTTACTTTGAAAATAATCTTTCACCTTCTAATAGAGGCTTTCATCCATTTATTTTCTCTTGGCATTGACATGAGATAGTTATGAAATATGTTGTACTCCTTTTGATTTTATGTGTGATGGTCGACCTATAAAGAATTTAGTATTTCATTTGTGTCATTTACTTCTCATCCATATAGATTTAGTATACTTGAGAGAGGAAATGTATATTATGTGGAAAGAATTGCAGAGGTTAAGTGAGTTAGGACAGACAGAGAAGTGTTCAGGACAGCAAAACTAAGCAGATCATCCTGGTGTTGTTGTATGCTCATAAATCCAAAATTACTCCTGCAGAATTGTAACAGGTTAGGTGCTGAGGCCATAGTTTGACAGTACAATCAAACTGCCTTTAGAACATAGAATCACAGAATCATAGATTCATTTTGGTTGGAAGAGATTGTTAAGATCATAAAATCCAGCCATTAGCCAGCTCTGCCAGGTCACTACTAAACCACATCCCTCAGTGCCACTTCTATATGTCTTTTAAGTACCTCCAGGGATGGTGACTCTACCACTTCCCTGGGCAGCCTGTTCCAGTACTTTACAACCCTTTCTGTGAAGAAATTTTTCCTAACATACAACCTAATCTTCCCATCGTGCAACTTGAGACTGTTTCTTCTTGTCCTATTGCTTGTTACTTGGAAGAATAGACTGATCCCTACCTTGCTACAGCCCCCTTTCAGCTAGTTGTGGAGAGTGATCAGGTCTCCCTCAGCCTCCTTTTCTCCAGGCTGAACAACCCCAGTTCCTTCAGCTGCTCCTCATCAGAATTGTTCTCTAGACCCCAATATTTGCTAGGAAGTGGGGTGAACAAATGATGCAAATTACTACTGTGGCATAAACTTACTGTGTCAGTTCAAGCTGTTCAGTAAGAGCTGATAAATTGGTTTTGTGCTGGAAGACATTGTGCCAGAGTAGGTGGGTTTGCTCTGCATCACACAGTGCCCCATCTGAGATATCTGCCCTCTCACTTCTGGCACATATGAACACACAAAACCAGCATAGGCACCATATCATGTATTCTAGCTAATTTGTGTTGCCTGTGTTTGCCATGGGTCATAATTGCATTGCCAGGCAACTTAACCACACGCAGACCTGGTGGAGGAGTTTTCAGGAGGAACTGAGCCATTTTTCAGATACCTGAAGATCTCAGCTGCCGTTTCGGTGTTGTGGCCTCAGTGGGATGCTCCTCTCCTGCATGCCGAACCTCGGCGGGCAGTTCCTGTGTTCAGTCGGTTTCCATCGTTCGTTTCTCTTTCAGAGCTGACATGCTGTTTGATGTTGCCTCCTACCAGTCCCTGGTAATAATATATTTTCTCATAGTCTTTTTGTAAATGAATGGGAATCGTTCATTTTTACAAGTGGTGGAGAAAGAATTGCCATTTGTAACACCCACATTGTGAGATCCATTTTTAAGAAAACAGAAAACAGATTTCTTGTTGAAGGTGAGAGAACATTTTCTACGGCAAGCATGACATGCAAATTCTTCTTTGTGCTTATGACTAAAACTGTACAGATCTTTTGTGTTTTGCTTTGAATTCTCATCAGCATGTGAGATGCTTCTTTCATCGATGTTAAGGAAAAAAAAAAAGATATGACTATGTGGGTGGCTTGAAGTAGCACAGGGATGGCTAAGCTGAGTCAGACCAAAGGTTCATCTAGCATAATACCTTGTCTCCAAAAGTGAATGTGTCCAAGCAGGACAAGAACAAGGTCCGCGTGTAATGATGATACCACTGAATGTATTCCCCTGGTTAAAAAATTCAAGGCTTGAGAATTCCTTGGTTAGTGGACATGTCTCTGTATTTAATAGCTCTTGATGAATTTATCTTCCATGAACTAGTCAAGTAGCTTCTCAGACTCCTTTTTAATGTGACATTTTTTATTCAGCTGTTTTTACAGAACACGATTCTTCTAAAGCCCTTTTAGAAAGCCAAAGCCAAGTTCAGGCTAGGTTTAACAGAACGAAGTCCAATTGCAATACTACAGTGTTATAACTTGTATAGGATGTCTAGCATTGAAAGTTACACTGAGGTAAAATCATTTCGCTATCAGATTTGTGAAGAAAACCAGTACTGTACCTAATGCATAGGGATACTAAACTGAGGCCTTGGAGGGTCTGCGTATCTGGGATGCAAAAATGGAGTGGATCCGGTTTCAATGAGATAAAATTTAAAAATCCTAATTAAAGAAAAATTCCTCTCCCAGTAGCTCGTAGAGGGAGAGGCACAAATGAGGGCACCCTGTGAAAATGGCCTGTGTGGAAGCAGCCATGTACCTAAGCCAACACAGGTCTGCGTGGAATCTGTCTCCACGCATCTGCCGTCAGCCTGGCTTTGTGAGTCGGCTGCACAGCCCCTGCTTCGAGCCCGGCAAGCAGCAGGCTCGGCACTACAGCTGGCAAGGGTTTTGAGAGACACCATCCCACCCCACTCGGTTTTTCTTTGCAGCCAACAGAGAAATTTGGTGCAAGAGCAAATGAGCTTAACCCTAGCTTGGAAAAAAAGTCTGTTTTCTCCTGTATCAGCCCAACAGTTCATTGCATATGCAAAGGCTCTGTTCCCTCTGCAGCTCCTCCAGGCATAAAGTTATGCTGCTGCTCTGTGAGAACACAAATCATGACAGGAAAAAGAAGAAAAGAAATGCGAAGGGGTGGGGGGAAGTGATGCCAAAGAATGAGAGAGAAGCTGAGAGGACAAGAAAGGAAGAATGCCCACATAGTTGAGAAACACTGCAGTTTGCATAGCTCTGATGAATCACAACATTGTCTTCCCAGTTGGAGTGTTGAGGTTGTGATTGGGGCTCACCAATTTAAGGATTTTATCCCCAGGTCTTTTGCTCAAAGACATTTGACATGGAGTTTTCATTAAAATCAGGTTGTGGGGTTTTTTTAGTCAAGATTCAGTCTCTGGGTTATGTATGTTTGTAGGCCATTGGTTTGTTCCATGTATTCGATTTCCTGGCATTTTTGTAATAAATGCAGGCATGTTTAGGGATCAGATAAGAGAATTGCATTTAAAAGTGAAAAATTCTTTCAAGAAACCTGTATATTCTTCTCTCGTTGCCTGGTTTGTTAGCAGACTGTTTGCACAGCACTTGCTGTAAATATTTCCTCCTGTTCTCCCGAGAATACTGGGACAGAAAAAAAAGATAAAACAGTTCAGCTAGGGCAAAATTATGATTGTCTTTATGAAATTAAGGAGAAGGGAAGCCTAGTGTACCATCCCTTCCTGCCAGCCTCTCTGCTTCCTACAAGGTAGATCTGGGAGGATGTGTTGGACTAAAGGAGGTGAATTTCTAACCTCTGAGCAAAATGTCTCACCTGGGAATTTGGGGAGATGGTGCAGCTTGGCGGCCACTGCCCCCAGCCCTCACCTTTGGGCCACGGTGTGATGAATGAAGAGGGCTGCCTGTGCCTATTAACCCTCCTGACTGCAGTGGCCCAGCTATGCTACCAGGCTTTTTCCATTAGTACTCAGGGTATACTAGTGTGACCCCCTCAGTTACACCTCCAAGGATCCCTGCTGCTTTTTTGAGTGTGATTTTTTGGACGATAAATCCCTGCCTGTGCTAAACATTGTTCCTAGTAGTAAGACTGGTGTTACTGGAAACAAGGTGGAAAAACACCTGAATGTCTGAAGTGAGTTATTTTTAGTTATGATTTGCATGACTATGTTTAAAGAGGGTGTACTTGTTAAGGCCACAGAGCAAATTAAAACGTCACAAATAAAGGTCTATGTGCATACAAGCTTCTTTTTCATTTGGGCAGAGCCATAGCTTAGCATGAACATACAGCAACTGCTATGTCAAGATGGAGAGTGGAGATACAAGTGCTAAACAGCACTTGTGGAGACTGTGTATAGTTTTGTCATATATGAAAAATGATACAATTATAAACAAAAATTCTGCCTTAGAAAAAGCCCCTTGAAAAAAAGAACATCTTCAAAGCAAAAAAGCAGAACCAGATTAGTTTGCATCCTTTTCTTTTTTTTTGGGAGGCTGTTTTTGCTAGGCAGGTAGCTTTATCTTCAGTTGCTCAGGAAACTATGATGAGGTTTCTTTTTTAAATTCACAGATATTAATTTATGTAAAATGATGTAATATTCAGTATGTGTATCAAAAATAAGATTGACCTGGAGTAACTAATCTACTCCCTTAGATAAAAGATAGGAACATCATTAGAACTGCAGAAAACTGTTTATGATATTATGACTTTTTAACTTGAATTTTGCTTTCCTGTTTGCATCACTACTGTATTGTATTGACAGTAATATTCTGTACGGAAAAGAAAGCAATTTATAGAGTCTATAGAGGAATGTTAATGAATGTTTCCTATTCAAATGTTTGTGTTACTTAGGATGCATATCAGCCACTTTGCTCCTTGTTAATGCAGAAATATCTTTTGTAATGCTATTATCATCCTGTTTCCTTTAGAGCAAGATAAGTTTGTGACCTGAAATGCACTCTGGCTCTTCAAAGGGAAGGGAAGAAATCCTCAAGTTGCAAAGACAAAGACCCTTGCCATTAGGTATTCCTAGACCTTAAGCTGAGTTTCAGATTGGTTTTGTTTCTGCTGCCTGAATTCACATTTAGTGTCTGCACAGATGTTCATTAATTTCTGTGAGAGAGACATCTGAAAATAAAGTCCTGTGCACTATTCCCCTGGCCTTCAGTTCAGAAAGATACTAGATCATATTGAGTCTCAATGTCAAATAACTCTGTGGGGAAAGACTAGAAAGCCTGACCTATTTGCATATGTGAGGGGGTACGGCAACAGTCTGCTGCATTAATGTAAGAAGAGAAGGTTATTTCACAATAATAAAATTACAAAAAATGATAACTCAGAGTTAAAAAAAAAAATTTAAAAATCTCCTTGTTTTCCAGACAAGAAGGAAGAAGAGTGGGAACATCAGCTCAGAGATTGTGGCTGGATTTTAATAAGGACTGGATGGCTTCGTGGCCCCTAACAACATTTATGTATAAATGAGTTGAGATAATAAGGCTAATCAAATGTCATGCTTCAAGTAGTCAGTTCATGGCCTGAAGGGATTGGGAAATGCTTTTCCTCCACTGTACAGATGTGCTTCATTGATTAGGATTTGTCCATTCCAGAGGAGGGTCGCAGAGCCAAAGGCATCCCCAATGACTTGCTGCAGCCAGTAATTTGTATGGAGTCCCATCAGCACCGTGGGTATTTTATTTTACCTGAGTGCACAAGTATTGCAGTAGCCTGAGCTGTCATTGGCGTTGGTTCCACACTTGGCTGTATCATATGGCAGTATAGATGAGCAGTAGTGAAAACTTTGCTTAAAGTTTGCACTGCACATCAAGGTGCAGAGATTTGCTTGAGTGAGTTAGCGGATTGGCGGGTTTGTGCTGTATCAGCAAGTCTAAATTCACATAATCACTTCCTATGTTTCCTGTAAGGTAAAGAATCCTTCATAAAAGCTGGAGGTTAGAAGCCTAGGCTTCTTTATTTCATCTTAGTACCTTTCTCTCAGCGGTACAATGCTGCACACAGCCTAGTATATGCTACATGTGCATTATTTGTTAGGGTTTGAGGTCAGAAGAAGGAGATGGTCTGATTTGTGTCAGATATTCCAATATCAAAGGGATGGTAAATAATAGAAACCTCACAGAGGTACAACTGAGGTAATAAGAGGAAGACGTGTAACACTGTGTCCATAAAACGGTCAGAATATTAAAGCAAATAACAAGGTATCCCAAACAGATTTGTTTTCCGTATCTGCTGGGCATTGAGAGGACAGTGCAAACCTTAGTGCCTAGGGGAGGCATTCACACAGAGCTGAAATTGCTAACAGTGGCTTAGTTTGGGTTTACCTTGCAAATCGCAGTGCAACATAGAGCCAGTCTGCATCTTGGAGGCTGCCTCGCCTTGGCAGGCTGAGCTGACTCTGCGTGTGCGTCCACGTGTATGTAAAAAGTCTCATTTCGGGTGATTATTGCAAGTGGTAAATGTGGAGAAACTTCATCAAAGTTCTCTTCGTATCAGAGACATAATGGAAATTGTACATAAAACCCGATTCCTTTTCAAAGTACAGGTTTTGTTATATAAAATACTCTCATAGATTAAATTCTAGTTGGTAAAAACTTTTTTCTAAGATACCATAATATCTACAGACAAAAGCTTTCTGACAAATTTTTTGAAAGCAAGTCAAGCTTCTGCTAAGATTTAGGGAAGATAAGAGGGCCCCCTTGTGGAGTTTATATATATATATTTATACGTATGCACACATGCATAGTCTAAGCTGATGTGGAAATAAATCTGTTAGGTCAGTGGAGGGGGAGGATGACAATTTTGCTCATAGCATTCAGTTGGATTATTTACATACCACACATTTGTGGGTTTGATTAGATGCTATCAAGAATTTTAGTGGAAGCAGAATGCACAGTGTAAAATTTGAAGTCAGTCATCTGTCTTACAAGTGTTCAACCAAAATACCCCATTCTCTGCTTACTTAATTTCTTACAGGAAGAACTGCACAGTTGCTTCACAAGAAAAGGAACGTTAGGAGAAACAAAGTTAACATTTTTGTCTTACAACTGAGCAATTTCCTTAGCTTTTGTGAATTGTTTCAATGAATGAATAGGAAAGACTAGTCTTGCAATATTTTCATTAGTAGAATCACCTAAAATTCTTCAGTATCCCTATTGTCATATTGTTTACCTCATGGGAGGCAAATCTCAAAACTTATGATCAAACTCAAATGTTTTAGAAGCTTGACATGTAGGCCAAGAAAATGGTTGTGATGCCTGGATTTTGTGATGATCATTTATAATTTATGGTCATTATGCTTGATGTCAGAATTAATAAAGACTTGAGGCAAAGCTCAGAGAGAATAAATTGATGCATTTTCAAGGGGATTTCAATTACCGGGCCTTTTTATTGTTAATTACTTTATTAATGGAGCAGAATTACTGTACTGATTCAAAATGTGATGCAGTGAAAAAGTCCACGGAACTTTGATCTGAGCATCTCGCATTTGGAAGAGAGCATCTGCAACCGAGCTATGAGTTGGAAATCAGAGACATCTCAGCTAGGGAAGGAGCCTTGGTACATGCTGCTTGTGGCACAAACTGGTTTCCAGTGAAGCCAAGCTGCAGAGGAACATTGGTGATTGCCTGTGCTGTTTGTCTTACCTAGCCAGAGAATAAAATGAGATCACAGTAGCTCCTTCAAAAATGAGGAGGATGAAAATAAACATTACAGTTGAATTTAACATAATATTTTTTCTATGTTTCAAACCTAACAAAAGCTGACTGAAGAAAGGTAGATGTCAGAAGATTTAAGGATCTGGCTACATTTTATTTGTCTTTTCAGGGGCAATTTGAAACAGAATTTTACCGATCAATCAGCTGTGTTCTTGCAGGCAGCCAGGACTCTTGTGATAACAGATCTCACATAATTCTACATGAACGTATGTAGGTTGTTTGTTTTTTTTTTCTTTATAACTGTTACAAAAGGCCATACATTGTTTGAGTTACTGTGTAACTTAAACTTGTTCCAGTTCTGCCATCTCCATCTCTTTGCACCGGAGGAGTGTGCAGTTGCCCAGGCAGTGACCTGCTCCAGGAAGAGTCCTCCTGAAACAGGGACTTGCTCTAACCTTGCTGGCAGCTGGTCAGACACCGTGACCTGACGATGAGGAGGGTTCTGTGGCTCATCCTGTGTGCATAGGGAATATTTTATGAATCCTATTGTGCTAAAGTGTTACCCGTGACTATAGGCATCAAGTCTGGGGGCCCCTTCCCAGCCTGATTTCTGTAAT
Organism: Baryphthengus martii; assembly: GCA_013396935.1. NCBI lineage: Eukaryota > Metazoa > Chordata > Aves > Coraciiformes > Momotidae > Baryphthengus > Baryphthengus martii. The sequence continues at coordinate 254,759 of VWZK01019030.1, read as the reverse complement.
CTTCAGAGGCTAATCTGGCAAAACAAGCTTGTACTGCTGATCCCTCATGCTGCGCTGTCTCCAGGTTCGCTCTTCTCTTGTCTCTTGCCTGTCATCACCTTTTCTATGTCCAGCCCTTGTTTTCTGCTGCTTCCTGATGCTGGTCATCCCTTTAGATTGTCTCTCCTGTACTCATGACATCTCTCTGAGAAAGGCAGATTCTGGTTCCTCCCCAAACTGAGACTAGAGGCAGATCTGGGAGGAGATGGGTAGTACAGTGATACAGATACATCATTTTTCCCCCTGTGCAGCTGCATAGAAAAGGCAGAGGTAGGAGAAACAACATTTTGGAGTAAATGATGTCACACGTGAACCAGATTTTCACAGTTTTTTTGAGACCCAGCAATGGTCTGTGCACAATAGGGATGAGATAGAATGGGGACAATGTGAGCAATGGATTCCATCTTTGCCAGTCCTGGCAACAAAGGATTTCTTATTTTCTCTGGAACAAAGGTATACATGGTCTTGGGTAGAATATCTTTAAAGAATCTTGTAAGACACCGTGTGTATCTATTGCTTTTGAATAGTATTTCCTCCTATGTGTGCTCACACACTGTTTTTTTTACAAGGTACAAGATATGTGCTTGATAGACCAACCAAATTCTTATTATTTGATTTATTATTGCATCTTACATTTCTTTCAGCGAGACTCTTGCTACTTCACTCCTTTCGGCAGTTTACAGAACACTTATAACAACTGAGCTTGATATAATTTAGGCAAAGTGCAAAAATCTCTGGAGGGAACTTTGTTAGATTTGTTCCTCATCAAGAAATGATTTATTATTGGTATCAAGATTGTTTGATGGAAAGTTGCAGATTTGTTTTTCCATCAAATCACCTAATCTGTACATTTCTATTCCAGACCTCTTCACTCTGAAATAAATTGTCATTTCCTTATCTTAACTGTTCTCTGTCTTCTCACACATGACAAAGCTGGGGACGCCATTCTTGGCTTTTAGGCTGAGACATGTAAATACCCAGCATCTGTCTCTGATTGATAGAAGAGGAATTTACCTTCAGTAAAGTATATGATAGAGCAGCATCTGCAAAGTTATTATATGAGGCAGAAGACATGAGGCTGAGAATAGAATTTTCCGGTGGACAAGAAACTGGTAACAAAACGAGATGTACTGATTTAAAGGAAAGCTATTGTACTGGGTTTGTGTGACAAGGTTTTGGTAGTGGTGGGGGGCTACAAGGGTGGCTTCTGTGAGAGGCTGCTGGAAGCTCCCCCTGTGTCTTATGGAGCCACTGCCAGCTAACTCCAAGACAGATCCACCACTGGCCAAGGCCATCAGTGACACTGGTAGCACCTCTGTGATAACATATTTAAGAAGATCATACATTTGAGGCCAGCAAAAACAGATTTCCTGTATCAATTAAGTGCTTATCAGCTGAAATGGGTGCACCAGAAAGACTTCTATACATTAGCCAGTAACACAGCAAGTATGGGTTTCCAGAGTTACACAGCCCCATAAAAAAAAAAGAACGCAACATGAAGATGTATCAGAGTACATGGCCAGTGGAAATAAGTATTTATAGTACAGGGCACCTCTGAGGTGTCATGTGAAATTTGCCCAATTCTAGCCATGTATAGTGTATGTGAAGTCATGGAAGATCAAATACCAACAAGGACTGCTTGCATGGTCAAAAACCAGAACTGATCCCAGGAGTTTCCAGCATGTCTTGCTCTTATGGAAGTCCTGTCAAAAGCTAGCATGGAGAGCTGAGATGTTGGAAAACTCATCAATCTAAGCATGACCAAAGGGGTCTGGGGAACTGCAGAATCATCGCTTCTGGCTTGTCTTATAAGAAAGGACAGTAACAACTAGTTCAGCTTTGTAAAATGAAAGCCAATGTGACTGCTCTCAGATCTCCAACTTAAATGCCATTTCTCCTTCTCTGATGTTACATTTATAAATCCTCTTGATGTATTTGCAGTGTTAACACAAGAGCAGCTCTATATTAGTAGACCAGGAGCAGTTTTGTTCTGGGAATGAGACTCGTGTTCCTAACTGCGAGAAGCAACCTTCACAAACACTTTCCAACAGGAGGAGTGACATGAAAAGTATATTTCAAAAGGGGCTAGGGCGTTTTATGAAGAGAATAATAGAATGGTGCTATCTGTGCTGTCAGGGAAGGGCATTCTCATGGCTCTGTGAACCTCTTTTTGCTAAATAAATCATAAGATCATGTTTTCTGGGTAACCTTAGCCCTGGCAATGAAGCTGAGTTTATCTACATATTTAAATGTAGATTTAGATGCCTAACTTCATGCTCTGTGTTTGAAAATTTATGCCTAAATCCTAAAGGCAACACACAGAAAAAAAACAGATACTAGCTCAGAAATCTCACACATATTCAGATGGTATTTGTGTGCATTTTCTAAAATACTGGGATCAAACCCATGGGTAGCTACATCATTTCATTACTCTAGGAGCTGTTCAAGATCCAGACTCGATAGCTGTGAACAGAATTAATTTCTTTACAGACATGTAGTGGCTGCACTGTCCTCTCCAATTTCTAAAGACTATATTGAACAAAGTATCATTGAAATAAATATTCATGAAGTTGCTCAATAATTCAGGGTGTGCTGTTTCAGAGTGTTATAGCCTGGTAAAAGTCAGATACAAAAAAAACCAGTCTCATAAAAGGCAAAGCACATTGCCTGTACTCTGCCTAGGGTAGCCAGGAAAGAACAAGGGAGAACAGGTGTGATCTAGTTGACAATTTAGTTCTGGTTTGAAATGTTTTCTGATAGGACTATACATTCGGTGACAAAAGATTGTGCACTGTCACACAGAATCGCAGAGTCCCTGCGGACCTCAGGAAGTCTCTAGTCCAGCTCACTGCTCAGAGGGTCACCACTGAGTGTAGAGTTCAGGTCTCTGTCCAGTTGGGCCTTCAAAGCCTCCAAGGATGGAGAGCACCCAGCTGCTTTGGGCAATGATTTCCCAATGCTTAATTATTCTCATAGTGAAAATTATTTTCTGTATATCCTCCCCTTTTTCAGTTTATGGTGGCTGTCTCTCGTTATCCCACCACATATGTTATTGAAGAGTCTTCCTTCGCCTTCTAGCTGACTTCCTCTTAGGTACTGGAAGGCTGCTGTTTGATCCCCACCTAAAGTCTTAGACATGTCTTTGAAATACGTTATTAGAATCTGCATCCTCATAAATTTGTATTCTCCTCTGTCAAGAAAAGAAGTCTCAGCACTCCCAGTTCCCTTTTGCATAAAAAGGTTCTGAGAGCCATTTTCATTAATGATTTTAAAAGGCACCTGACAATGTGATATTTAGAAAATGTGATTGTTAGTTTAATGGTTATTTATTACTTTAAAAAATTACAAAATCACAGATCCTAACTCCAAAAGCCTACAGACTTTTAAAAGAAAGTTGTCAGTTTGCATAATTCCAGGTAATTGTTTTTATTCCTAAAGTACTTAAGAAAGAAAAATAATTACAATCTCCACAAATATATTATTTTCCCATTGTTTGTGGTACAAGTGTAGCACTGGATTTTGAAAGTCAACTTTTATCTATATAATACAAATCTAAACCAGTGCTATGTTCAAATAACTTACCTACTGTCTCACTTCTCATATGCTTGCACAGCTCTACATCATTATTGGATTTGGCCCAGCTTCACTTCAAGGGAAATTCATCTCAGGCTGGAAAAATTCCTAATGATATACATATAACATCTGTATTGCCACAGATTCGCTCTCTTTTGTATACCCTTCTAGATTACCCTAAATTGCTGCTGTTAAAAGTTATTTGATGTTAGACAGTGAATGATCTCTAAAGACACTTTTTCTCATCTGTCATTCTTTAATCAGGTGTGAGGCGCTAATCTTCTGATCAACAGCCATGCAAAAAAAAATATAATAAAACAATGCTGTAAACCTTTCCTGAGGTTTTTCTGATAGCGTAAGTGTGGAATTTAATTCGATATTTCAGAGGATATTTAGATTTTCTAAAGGGCTTACAATTTTTAAACAGAAAAACTGAGACTTTTATAGTGAATGCTAAAGCAACCAATTCATGTAAAAGAAACTGCAGTTGGTGGCAGGGAGTATCCCTACTGCCATGCAACAAAAGGAGAGGCTTCCCGTTTCCTAAGTGCTTCTCAGGGCCTAAATACCACATTTCTTATGACTGTAACATACTTTTGTGTTTTATAGCTTTTTTGTTACATCACTGGTGTTCTGAATCAGAAGTTCTTGTTACATTGGTCAGGTTCTCTGTAAATTAAGCACGGCATAGATGAGGTCACACTGCACAATAATGCCACCAGCCACGAGCTGATACATCTGCATTATGCTACGGTGATTTTGACCATCTCAGGTCAGCCTAACAATATTTCTTTGCGTTCTGCCTCCACCTACCATCCTCGTTGCATGCTCATAATCCCTAATTATTGTATTATCCATATTCATATATTGCATTATTCTTATTTCCGTTTCGTTTGTTTACTCTCTTCTTTTCACCATTATCCACACTGACAATATTTTGCCTGAAGAGAGACCGCTGATCGGTAGTTACTTCTGTTACTGCCTGCCTCTGAGAACTTGGGCTTCAGGATGAAACTGGGAAGCGTAAGGCTTTTGTTCACATAATGCAGATCCTTCTTAAGCCTTCATCTTGCCACAACCTGTGTCATTAGCAGAAGTGTGCTGCCAGGCTGGCTTTTGCTGGGTGTTTCAGACCTTTCTTTAGGAGCGCACTCACTTCCAGGGTTACAGCTGCTAGCTTCTTATCTCAACTTGGGCCATAAACTTGACCAGAGCTTTTATTTTCTCTGCTTCCAGGAAGAACTAGAATGCGGATGTTTTCATGATGCACCTGTTTTTTTCAGTCATTTTGGTTCTTCTTTCTTCTGTCTGCTAGTATCTTCCAAAATAGTCTCCAGTGATTCTTTTTCTCCACCTCTAATATTCCTCCGTCTCTGCTTCAGCGGCTATGAATGTGCTGTTCTCCTTTTATGAAGCTCTTCACTCTCTGCACATAAGGTCCTGCCTCACACTTTGAAAGAAGAGAGAGTAGCTTGTTTTTTCTGCTCTGAGCCTCTGTTAGTGCTGCATGAGCTCTCCTTGTGCCGGCTGCTCCACACGAAAGTGGGAGTGACATTCATCCTTCTTCCCCAGGAGGCCGTACAGTTTTTGTTCTTAATGTGCAGTGATCCTTTGCATGTTTAGTAAATCTCCCTGAGCTGGGACATCTGTTCCATGGTGATAGAAGAGACAAAATGTCCTGGTTTGAGATCACCTCCTCTAATAGCCAAGTCTACTCCTCTGAAATTAATTTCTAAACCAGAGCAATATTATTGAAGGATTAATGTAAGATTAGAGTATTTATATTAAAATACCTTGTAATGTGAAAAAAAGAAAAATACATGTTCTTAGATTATAACCAGAAGCTCACTTTAGCTGTTCTATTAATTAAAGGTTTTCTTTGCCTAATACTAAGAAGAGACCAAATTTCATGTGATTGGGACTAGAGCCTTCTGAATTCCCGAGTGCTTTTTAATTCTAGTGTAAACAGTAGTGTGTAGCGAATGCTTCATACTGGTGCTTGTTTGGGCCCTTGCATGGATCATCAGACCCTTTGGCCTGACTATCACGGTGCTTAGCATCTGTCCAAAAAAATCATGTCCCATAATGGTGACTTCAATAACCCATTAATTTCAGTACATTATGCTCAAAAGGAGATTGTTTAAGCAGGGGAAGTTGTATGAAGTTTCCTTTCAGGACAAGCTAACATCATGACTAGTGGGCTGGTGTTATCTGAAATGTAATCTAAACTGTTGGCACATGTCTATGTGTTTATATAGACAGTCACAAGATACATTGACAAATACACACTACGCTTTTACTATGATTTTTCTTTCATTGACAACTGCAGCTTATGGCCCGATTCCAATGTAAATTTTTGCACACACATGACAGAGTAGATACAGATTATATAGGTATAGGTATAGATATAGAGGTACAGGTAGACATAGAAAGAGATATAATTTGTATGGTTTTTCATTAGTTTGAAATGCTTTGTGTAAAACATCTTCTCAGTGACGTGCCAACACATTCTGTTTGGCTAACCTTTAAACACCGAGGCTGTCTCTGACAGCAGTTTGAGTAATCGATGATGGGACTCTGTTGAAATGAAGCCAGTAAGTCTGTGATGAGTTTGCTTTGTCAAACAGGATAACAGAAGTTATTACTTAATATTTTACTATTTCCCTCAGTGGGTAGCTGTGTAGTTTACCATTACCGAGCACGGACAATGCAAGGGAGTCATTTACACCAATGAGAAAAAGTGCTTGTCTGTATTCAGAGTGGCTCAGGTATGTTCAGTAAATAACTGACTTGATGCGTTTCTACTGAACAATGAAGAAAGGAGAGACTGAAGGCCATCCCCAGTTTCATATTTCATGAACTGCTGCTTGCCTTTATTATATGCTGACTCCTTGGCCGTTCCTACTGTACTTGAACACCGTGTATTAAGCACTGAGAGCTCTGAAATGCTTCTATATTTAGTGTGTGAATGTAAGCATTTGAAAACAATTTCCTAAGATAATTTTTATGATTGTCCAACTGAAGCAAATGGGCATGACCTATGTATTTTTACTTACATCGTTATTCTAGAGCCATGACATTTTTTCTCCTGAAAGAAAAATTTGTTCTGCGACTGGTGCACAGCATCCCCCAGTCCTCTGTGTAGCATTGTAAGAGAGTCATCTGGACAGTGCCCAGAATCAGGTGGAAGAAATCTTAAGGTCTTCCAACCTCAGATTGATTAAAAGGGTGATGGAGAGTTGTGAACAGAAGATTGTGAACTGTGAATGTGGTGGGGTTATTAGTTATTAGTGCCTCAGAAACTAAACGTGTATCAGGCTGCTGTCTGCCAGATGAAGAAGCCGCTCAGCTGATAACACAAGAAAGCGACGCTCCGAAAGATGCACAAACCAGAAGTGAATTAATCAGGATAGTGAAAACAGATGCAGAAGTCAGGTAATCACACGGAGGAGCAGCAACAGACTGGCATAAGTTTTTCTCGCAGTCTGCATAAGGGAAGCTGCAGATGTTACCCAAAGACATGCTGGTCTCATTTCCCTGCATTTGCTTTGTACTCCCGTTTATTGCACATCAAGCACATTTACATATCCAGAAATGAAATGGAAATGATTGATGCAAAGGAGATATTTTTGTTAATTGTTGTCGCTCTGAGTCATGCCTGACTGGAACTACTGCAGATGGGTGAGGAAAGACAGAACTGTTATTAGTGGTATAAGTAATTATGAACAGCAACTTTTAAATGCATCTGTTACCACATATCAACATCCAAAACTGTCCAAAGAGGATAGGGGCAACAATACAAGCACTAGGACAATGCCATATCTTTGTGGATGTAGATGTTGGCAGCAGCCTCTGTATCTTGGAGGCTGGATTAGGTGATCTTTAAGGTCCCTTCCAACCTAAGCCATTCTATGATTCTACGATTTTTTTTTTCATTTCTGCTCCCTTGGAGCTTCAACCATTTTCTGTGACAACCCTATCAGGGCTGGATAGTGGCTTAGCACTCAGAGCTGATGGGTGTTTCAGGGTTGGGCTGCTCTACACAACACTAGTGAAGTGTGCCCAATTTTTGTCCTGTTAGTTGGAAAGCAGTTTGTAATGTGCTCTCATAGATGCAAGGTAGAGTCAAGATAAGATGAGCAGACTGTGCTTGAAGTGCTTAAAGACAGTGCCTTTCTGAGTGGAGCTGCACTGCAGAGCACACAGAAGGATTTCCGGTGGTTCCTGCTCTGCAGGAGTAGTAAAGAGAGATTTTAGAAATATCTGCCTGTGGATGGTTGCACGATCCTTAGGTTCTCTGTTGATGTGGGCTGTGTAGCTAACTGAAGTGGATCAAAACGGCTAAAGTGCAGTTTGATCATGTGTGAGCAGCAGCCAGAAAATCCAAACTCCAAATGATTTTGGAAATACCATCCTTCAGAGTATTGTCTGATGCTGACACAAATCATGGCTTCCAATGCAAGCGATAATGAAAATACATCCATGACACTCTCTGCTGTGAAATAATTCTTGAAACAGCTGTTTCCATTAGATAGTAGTTCAAGAAATAACCCTGCGTATAGTCCATATTTTGGCCTTATACTGTTATTCCTGAAAATATATTGCAGATCCTGTAGGTGGAGAACTTGGAATGAATAAGGATACAGCATTCAGCCTTCTTTCCTTTCCTCTGAACTGGGGAATATATCTGCATTTTTAAGGAATAGGTCAGTAAATATCTATTTTTATGACAAACCTGAAGTTTGTAGAGAAGATAGGGGGAATTTTTAGTTGCAGAAAAAGGGCGATACTTGAATAAGAAAGGTAATTATCTTGGAGAGTATTACCCATTTTGAGATTTTTCATTTAACTGGAGTTAGCTTTTGTATGATATGACCCTCAGAAAACACTTATTTGTTTACATGGTAACTTATCTTCAGCAAGCATGTCTCCTGCTTATTTGCTTCATACTTCTCTAGGCTCAAGAAAGAGTACTGAGATGATTTTTCTTAGGAAATCTCAGGACTCATGATTTATTAATGTATTGTTTGCAGTCAGATGAGTCATACAAACTCACAAGCCTATTTTTGCGCCAGACTGTGTGTTAATTTTAGTCGTGAATCTTCTGCTGGTTATTCTAGCTGACAGAAATCATAAGTATTTTGGGCTTGCTTTGTCTTTATGATATCACCCTGTAATTCAGGTGACTTGTTATTGAATAAAACATTTCTCAGTAAAAAAAACTCAATCTGTGAAAGCCTGCTTGAAGCATTCTCAGTTGCAGTCCATCTCAGATTGCCATAAACAGATGTACAAACTGAATTCAGTAGCTAAAAGATGAACTGACAATATGAGTTCTGCAGTTATTTGCTCTATTTCAAATCAATATTTCTTGGTGGCTTTTTTGTATTCTGCAGAGTTGAGGTTGAATAATGATAATCTTTGTATCAAAAATTTTTTTTTACTACATGATTATAACTAATTTCAATCAAGCACTTGTCTAAAGCTAAGTCATTTGAATGGATCTTGGGTCTCTCAGTATCTTCATTCCAACTCATTTAGTAATAGAGTTCTTCTTTAGTAAGTGGCTCATGCCAGTCTTCCACATGGTGTTATTTTTAGCACTTGCAGACCCGCCTGAAGTTGCTTATGCTTCCCTTATGTTCTGACCTAGCACTGTATGGGTTCTCATCTTGTATATCTTGTGAGACATGCGTGTCTCAGCCCAGAAGAGAAGTGTCAAGATGATAGTAAATCTCTTTCCCCACTATTTCTGATATTACTGAGTAGAGGGGAGTACTCTTCAGTTAATTTGCTTCAACATAAAGTAACTACCACTAAACGGTTGATAAGTCAAAGTAATTCTGTGTCTCTGATAGTTGCTTATTTCCTTTCATCTTTCTCTCTTTCTCCCAATTTATTTTCTATTTTATTTATGGTATCTATGAAGCTTTAAGTTTCTTGCTGTCTCAGAAGTAGCCACTAAAGTGCCTACGTTACACCAGAAAAACAAGGAGGGTGGTGGCAGTGGCTGGTAATCAATTTATTGGAGATTTAAAAAGTAAAATTCACTGAATCCTAAACTGTGTTTAATAATATGTTTCAGGAACTTCTATTACATCACGATGCTGAGGGATCCGGTGTCACGATACTTAAGTGAATGGAAGCACGTCCAGAGGGGTGCGACATGGAAAACTTCCCTTCATATGTGCGATGGAAGAAGCCCAACGCCAGACGAGCTTCCTACCTGTTATGAAGGAGACGACTGGTCAGGAGTCAGTTTACAGGAATTCATGGACTGTAGCTACAACTTGGCCAACAACCGCCAGGTGCGTATGCTGGCAGACCTCAGCCTGGTGGGATGCTACAACTTGACTTTTATGAATGAGAGTGAAAGAAATATGATTCTTCTCCAAAGCGCCAAGAACAATCTGAAAAATATGGCCTTCTTCGGGCTCACAGAATTTCAGAGGAAAACACAGTATCTCTTTGAGAGGACATTCAACCTGAAATTCATTTCCCCGTTCACCCAATTCAACGTTACGCGGGCCTCCAATGTGGACATTGGTGAGGATGTGCGGCAACGGATAGAGGAGCTGAATTTCTTGGACGTGCAGCTCTACGAATATGCGAAGGACCTGTTCCTGCAGCGCTTCCAGTACTCCAAGCAAGAGGAGCATCAGAAGAACCGTCTAAAGAGGCGAGAGGAGAGGCGGCTGCTGCGGGAGCAGAGAGCTCACCAGTGGCCAAGGGAAGAGGCAGCAGAAGTAGCTGTTACTGAAGATTATAATAGTCAGGTTGCAAGGTGGTGATGCTCCTCCATCCTGGCCAAATAAGGAGAGGATCAGAGTTTGTGCAACTTGGCTACCTGGGAATTAGCCAAGGAAGACTCATCACTTTGGTTAATGAGACCATGTCTGACAACTACCCCTCCTTGTATAATTTTGTCTTGGTTTCTGCCAGTGAGGAGAATGTATTTTTTTTTCTTAGTAGGCATCAATTAGTGTTGTTAAATGGCAGTAGAATAGATTCCTGTCCAAAAAGACTTCCTTCAAAGCCCTAAGCTATGAAGATAGGTTGAAGACAAAGCTATATCCTTTGTGTTGACAGATGTACCCTACACAATCTGAGCTACCAAAACTTGTGCAGACGTGAATGAAACATTAAGGGGGGAAAAAAATACAGTTTGGTTCCTCTGTGACATGAGAATTGTTTCTTTCATACTGTCCTTTGCAACTGTAGTGCATAGCTTTCTAGTGAATGAGATGGAGGAAGGCACATTGCCTTTCAAACTTCTATATTCTGTGTTTTTATTAAGGGAATAATTTGCAGAGTTGATTAAAAAAGACCAAGGAAATGTGCGACTGGGACATCGCTTATTCTGTTCTGTCAGCAAGCAGAGATGATTTAAGTGGTGGAGGGGTTAGCTTATTTCTCCACAACTGTTGAGAGTACCAAACCCGTCCGGGTAGGGTTCATCTTTATGAGTGAGTGTGGTAAAGGGAAACCCTTGAGAAATGAGGTCCACATGGCTTCTGGGCACACATTTCAGAGATTATCTGGCTGGAGGCAATGAAATAGCCTTCGCATCCACAAATGATGAAGAGGGGCCAAGCGAAACACAGGGAAGAGGAAAGAGAGAGCAGGAAAAGTTTAAATATTAGTGTGACATTTTGCGGATTTGCTGTGAAAGCCTGGAGACGTATTGTCTGTGAAGGTAGGCGGGTTTATGATATTGTCTGTCAAAATACATTGATGCCAAGTGAATACAATTTAAATTGATTTTCTCTCTAACTACTATAGTGGCTAGAAAAAATGTCAGCTTTCATTTTTGTAGAATACATAACGGATATGTGGAAAGTCTTGATATTTCTTACTCTGTATGAAGATTCTTTGTAAATTTATTGTTTACATGATGAGAGATCTGTATCTGGTTTTCTTCCTTGTCTAGAAAAAAGATTCTATGGGTTCTTCCTCCACTTGTTAAATTCTTGTGACTAATCTGCATCTATTTATTCCGAGATTTTATGTTGTTCCATTCATAATAGTGAAATTTTAAAAAGAGGATCCTGTGCACCGTAGATCTTTTGAGAGAGTTTTTTTCCTTCTTATAGCATAAATGTAAAGCATTAGGAGGAAATTTCTCTAAGTGCCTCAACGTGGCTGCTAAATCAAGATGCTGAAAGTGTATTATTGCATGCATGAATGGCCTTTACCTTACAGATTTGCTAATTAAAAATACCAGAGTACCTGATGTGGATGCACATTTCTCATTTATTTTCAAAATTCAAGGGTTTTATCCAGTCGATTAAAAAAAAAAAAAAAAGGTTACAGAAAAAAGGACTGGATTTGAAAATTTGTCCCTTGATCTCCAGGTTGTTGTTTTTTTAGTGCATGCTGTATCTTTCTTTCTTCCGACAATGCTATTGCTGCTCATCTATGCACAGCATCAAAAATGTGAACTAATGATCCTGTTGAGAGTTAATACATTAAACATGGAATATCATAATGACTGTTAAGAAGTGAAGAGGGCTACCAGGATGATGCCTCATTATCAATGTGTTTTATTAGCAGTATGCTGCTTTATGCCTGATTGTCAATGTGCTACTTTTGGGATGAGTAGCAGTGGGATTTGGTCCCCAATACCTGTTCCACTGGTGGATCATGTGCATCTCCTCCCACCTCTGTGATCAGAAGCAAAAATGCAGGACTGCAGATCATTATTCTCCTACCCAAGCGTGGGATGTCTGCCTTAGAGAAAAGTGAGGAGCTCTCTAGTCTCCCTGGATGGTACTGCTTGGATCCCCATCACCTGAAAAAGGCACTCAGACACTTTGCTCATGTATGGACACCTACCTTCAGAGATCTAAATTGAAATGTTTACAGACTAGGATTGAAGTTTACTCTGAGAGTCCTGGCTGCAGAATAGTGAGGCCATGAAGAGCTAAGCCTGACCAGCATTATTGCACCTTTAGCACGGTGCAGGTAATTTGCAGTGATCTGATGCCTTACCCACTGGCACTGAAGCTTCAGACTGGGCTGGCCCTGGTCCTGTGGAGGGAAGGAGCTTTCTGGCTGGTGATACAGGGACGATGGGGAACTCTTTTATCTACCCACTCATGGGCTCATTGATGCACTTTGCTGCAAACTCTGCAGCAAGAGAGAGGAAGGAGGCCTTTGGTCCAGGATTTGCAGCTACACTCCTTGTTTCCAGGAGCACAGGTGCCTAGGGGTTGCTAGGGGGACCCCAAAGGGGTGGGCAATGGTGCAGGGCATTTGTGAGAGACAGGGCTCACAGGTGGGATGCAGGGGCCTGGGCTTGGCAGGAGGCAGGGCTGTGCAGGAGAGAAACTAGCCACGTAGGAGGAAAGATCATAGAATCATAGAATGGTTTAGGTTGGAAGGGACCTCAGAGATTATCTAACCCAATCTCCCTGCCTTGGGCAGGGACACCTCTCAACTAGACCAGGTTGCTCAAGATCTCATCCAACATGGCCTTGAACACCTCCAGGGAGGGGGCATCCACAACTTCTCTGGACAATCTATTCCAGAGCCTCGCTACCCTTGTATTGAAGAACTTCTTCCTAAGATGCAAAACCAAATTCACATTAAGGAGGAAGATAAGAGAGGAAGTAGAATCACTCCCAGTCTGCCTTTTGTTATAAAGCATCCGTTCTTTTTCCTCCTCAGCACAAAGAGAAGGGTCCCCTTCCTGACGTCCCTGACTCTTTCCCCAGTGGGCCACCTTCTCAGTGCCATTCACAGCAATGGGGGCCTCGTTTTTTATTTAGAAGATACAGTCTTATCTTTTCAGGGGAGAGGAAACAGAGCTCAGAAATGGTTCACTGGAGCCTCACCAGTGACTGTAAGTATCAGTTTCAGCTGTCTAAGCACACCAACCCTACTCCAGACTATTCCTTCTGCCTGACACAAAACAAAGCCTAATGAAGAAAATCGGAGCAGTCTTTGGGCGGTTTCCATTAGTTTTAACAGTTTGGCAATACTTTAATGCAATGCCTATCCTTTTCCTTAGTCATTTCCCAGGAGACAAGATTAGGGTCCTGAAGAGCTGTTAATGTGCTGTAGCATCTATGTTAATAGGATTTGCCTTAACGCTTGGGATTTAGTTAAAATTGAAGTTGGGCTGTTATTTTTTTTCCCCTGGAGCCTGTGTAACAGATAGCGCTGGTTGTGAAGGAGCAGTTGAGGGGGGCCAGACAGCTCTGGGCGGATCTTGCCCAGAGACCCTGGGACTGAAGGACCCAGCACCTCCTTCCCCAGTTCCAGCAGTAGTTCCAGCAAACTCACTACTCCAAAAATACTGTTGTCTTTAGCAGAATTTCCTGGCACATGACAAATAAATCAGTGTGGAATACTTCCAGGCAGACTTCTAAGACACAGGCTTGCAGCTTTTTTCCTCTTGGGCGCTGCGCCCAAAGTAAAGCAAAATAAAGACCCTGGTTTATATCTCTGTTATTCCAGATTTTCATTTCTCTGACAGCATGGACTTCACTGTAATTACACTGGCTCGTGTAAGATCAGGGCACAGCATTTTTCTTTCAAAACCTTCATGAGCAACAACACTATAGGATTTCTGTCCATCTTCCTGGCTTTATTTTGTTGCTTAAACAAGGCAATTTGGCTTCTGCTACTGCGGTGCTGAAACAAATCTCATTCTTTTGTAATGGAGATGTACTTGCTAATCTCTCCCATCACATCCTCAGCACTGGCTGCCTTTTCCAGTTATAATTCACTGTAGGCTTGGAGCAGACTAAGAAACATACTGTGTCATTAAAACTTGTTCCTGGTGATTCGATGTCTAATCCAAGAACTCAGCCTGTAGCCTGTGGGCCATGCTTTATTAAGGAATGAAAATTTGTCCTGTCTTCCCCACTCATCAGTCCTAACAACAAAAAGCTTTCTCACTATAGGAAAAGAAAAAAACTGTTTCTGATGTTGGGGCTTCTTCACTGCAGTTGTGTTAGTAGTAAGGCTGTGAGAACCTTGGTGGGGATTCTACCCAATATGTGGTAGTCATTTGCAGTTCACTAAAAACAGAAGTACTGAACAAAAAAAAAAAAGTGATGGAAGCCAGATTCAGAGTCAAACTTCCTAACTGCAGCATATCCGTTCAACCAAACCAAATGGCAGGTCACATCGCTTTTGCATCTGGACATGTTTCAGTTTTGATGACCGCTGCTAAACCAAGAGATGTCTCAAGATGGCCTTCTCATTAACACATGCTTCCTTCTGTGCTAGTGAGTTGTTGTTTCTCACCTGCAGTCTTGTATCAGTTACAAGCACTGGTGTTACAAGTTCTCTCACTAACAATTTTTTAACCTCTGTTGCTGTTCCACTGGTATATGTGGAATTATTTCTTCCTGATCTGGGATAAAGAATATCTTGCTTCCATGCTGGTGGATGGAGATGAATAGTCACAGTACGAGATGAATAGTCACAATAAAATTATTCTGGAGCAGATTGCTGTATCCTCCCTACATGTGGCAGAAGCATACTCAGAAAACATACCTGGTTTGCACTGAAACTCTTCTTTCAGTTTCTTATACTTTCTTTGTTGATGTTTTGTGGAGGGAAATGGTTTCCATAGCCTACAATGTCATTGGCTTTCTTCTTGGCCATATCACTGCCTCTGTGATTTCAAATAAAGTAAAAAAAAAAAATAAAATCCAAGAGTTCCAATCAGTTGCCGTATTTAAGATGAAAGGGTAAATTAATAGGCTGTAAAGTACTTTATTCTTTAGGAATTTTCCTTCTGTTTATGTGCAATAATGTGTGTGAACTCTGCTACTAAGAGATTGTATTGTGAGTAACCATATCTACTTTTATTCCTATTTACAAGATAGTTTGTAGACCTAGGGATTTTCATTGATGTAAAGCACAATTTAATGAATTATTTAATGTGTTTAACCATTGTGATGTCAAAACCAAATGTTTTCATATATTTATTTGTTGGTGGTTTTCTGTAAAATGAGGCTCCTTAAGAAATCTGTTAAAAATGAAGAAGTTTTATTGAATATTGTTGGGTCCATGAACTACTTATGAGCAACAAATAAACATTGTTTGCGTTTTTGAAACACTAAAGATTTCATCTTACCTACATAGCCATAAAAATGACTAAAAATGCTTCTGTCAGTCTAGTTTCAAGCCTTTGTAAAGATTCACTGTGACTGTAATTATTTTTCTTTTGACAAATTATACATGGAGGAAAAGCATGTTGATATAACTTACCATTTAATTATGTTGGGGCCCAATACCAAATCTTCTGATTCCAGTTGATTTGGTGGGATTTATCTCAGATTGAATTAAGACAGGAGAGTTGAGACTTGAATAGTCACCAGTACTAATTCAAGTGACCTCAGTGTCAGAATTTCCATACTTGGATTTAATTAAGACTTAAGTATGCCAACAGTGGTAGCGAATTTGTTGGACTTCATTTCTACTCTAGCAGCACTGAGGACCAGTCCAAACCTCAGGATTATCTCATGAGCTGCTGTGGGGAAGGACAAGGATTTGCAGTCTGTTGCCACACTGTTGGCCTCGTGTTTGAGTCCTTATTTCTTCTGAGGGTGCATGGACCTTGGGAGGAGCTAATTGCTTATTCAGCCATATTATTTCATGCAAGTGTGTGAATATATTGAATTAAGGCAGGGATGGGAGCATGGAGTAGCATGGACAGGCTTGAGTAAAGAGGAGGCACTGACCTCTCGTTATAGAGAGTAACTGAGACTCTCCGTTAGGTTTGCTTCTTCCAAGAGTAGTCAGGGCCCTGTTTCCTTGACTAGTTTATCAGATCAAAACTTTTTCTCCTTTCTTGATTTTCCCAACAACAAGCCTTGTAGACATGCCACGTCCCTAGAGGTGAGTCTGGTTAGAAGAGAAGGCCATGCTGTGGCAAATTAGAATGTAATGACCATATGAATAACCGCTTTTTGATCAAAGTCAAATCTCTGCTAAGTGCTGTGGAAAGCTATATTAATGGTAAAAAAAAAAAGAAAAAAAAGTGTACTCTGCATGAGAAATTACTCTTGGGACACAACAAAGACAGCTTTTGATGAGGGTAGCAGAAAAAAACAGAAGCTCTCAAAGGTTCTGGTTTGTTTTCTTAATGGTTTAACCATTTTCTTAATGGTTTTTCACAGCACCTTATTCTCAAACAGCTACTTTTTAAAAATCACCATAGTAAGCTGGGGCTGTTTGAGCCTATAGTAATTAAAAATTCTCTAGAATTTATTTTCATATCACTTTCCCTTTTTTTTTATTTCTCGAGCTCCATTCACTTTAACACTGAATTCACGAGTACTGCTGGTTTGTTCTTCAAGTCTTCATACATGAAGACTGTGGGGTAACTCTCTATATGTTAGGAAGTGTTTTGACTGTCTAGAGCTTGATGATGGTGATGAAAGTGTCACGTATTTATGGGTAGGAATCAGGGGAAAGGCAACTAAGGCAGATAACATGGTGGGAATCTGTTACAGATGACTCAACTAGAGTGAAGAGGAAGACGAAATATTCTATAAGAAGCCCGGAGAAGCTCACCATTGCTGGCCCTTGTTCTTGTGGGGGACTTCAGCTTAATGGGTGTCTGCTGGAAATACAATGCAGCAGAGAGGAAACAGTCCAGGAGGTTCCTGGAGTGTGTAGAAGACAACTTCAAGACACAACTAGTGAGGAGTAAACCGACTAGGGAAGGCTGCCTGCTAGACCTATTGTTTCCAAACAAGGAAGGACTTGTGGGTCAGGTGATGATTGGAGGCTGTCTTGGGCATAGTGATCATGAAATGATAGATTTTCAATTCATGAAGTAAGGAGGAGGATCAGAAGAACTGCTGCCTTGACTTCTAGAGGGCAGACTTTGGCTTGTTGAGGGCTTGGTTGGCAAAGTTCCTTGGGAGGCCATCCTAAAGGGCAACGAGGTCCAGGAGGGATGGACATTCTTCAAGAAGAAAATCTTACAGGCACAGCAGCAAACAATCCCCATGTGCAAAAAGACAAGCCAATGGAGAAGATCAGCCTGGCTGAACAAAGAGCTTTGGCTGGAACTCAGGAAAAAAGGGAAAGTTTATGGCTTATAGGGAACAGGCAAAACAAGAGGACTGCAAGGATGTTGTGAGGTTATGCAGGGAGAAAATCAGACCCCAACAAGAATTTAATCTGGCTACCGTAGTGAAAGACAACAAAAATTTTTTTTATATAAATACATTAGCAGCAAAAGGAGGGCTAAGGAGAATCTCCATCCTCTAGTGGATGTGAGGGAAAACATGGGGTCAAAGGCTGAGGAAAAGGCTGAGGTACTGAATGCCTCCTTTGCCTCAGTCTTTATAAAAATCTGACCAGTCATGTTCAGGATACCCAGCCCCCTGAGCTGGAAGACAGGGATGAGGAGCAGAATGGAGCCCTCATAATCCAAGGGGAAATGGTCAGTGACCTACTACACCAGTTAGACACACACAAGTCCATGGGGCCAGATGACATCCACCAAAAGGTACTGAGGGAGCTGACAGAAGTGCTCACTAAGCCACTTACCATCATTTATCAGCAGTCCTGGCTAACCAGTGAGGTCCCAATTGACTGAAGGTTAGCAAATGTGACACCCAGCTACAAGAAGTGGTGTTGTCCAGGGCTTAGTAGTGAGGCCAGTTTTGTTTAATATCAATGATCTGGACAAGGAGATCAAGGGCACCCTCAGTGAGTATGCAAATGACACCAAGTTGGATGGGAGCATTGATCTGCTTGAGGGTAGGAAGGCTTTAAAAAGGGATCTGGACAGGTTGGATTGATTAGCTGATGCCAATTGTGTGAGATTCAAAAAGGCCAAGTGCTAGGTCCAGCACTTGGATCACAACAGTGCCAGGCAATGCTGCAGGCTCGGGAAAAGTGGCTGGAAAGACTCCTGGTGGAAAAGAAGCTGGGGTGTTGGTCAACAGCCGACTGAACATGAGCCAGCAGCGTGTCCAGGTGGCCAAGAAACCAAACAACATCCTGGCCTCTATCAGAAATAGTGCGGCCAGCAGGACTAGGGTAGTAATTATGCCTCTGTACTTGACACTGGTGAGGCTACACCTCAAGTACTGGATTCAGTTTTGGACCCCTCACTACAAGAAAGACATTGAGGTGCTGGTGCGTGTCCAAAGAAGGGCAACAAAGCTGGTGAAAGGTCTAGAGAACAAGTCCTGTGCTGAACAGTTGAGGGAACTGGGGTTGTTTAGCCTAGAGAAAAACGAGGTTCAGAGGAGACGTTATCACTCTCTACAACTACCTGAAAGGTGGATGTTGGTGTCTTCTCCCAGGTAACAAGTGATAGGACAAGAGGACATGGCCTCAAGTTGATCCAGGGGATGTTTAGGTCGGATATTAGGAAAAATTTCTTCACTGAAAAGTCTTATCAAACATTGGAACAGGCTGCCCAGAGAATTGATGGAGTCACCTTCCCTGGGGAATGTTTAAAAGATACATAGATGTGGCACTGAGGGACATGGTTTAGTGGTGGACTTGGCAGTGTTAGGTTAACGTTTGGTCTCAATGATCTTTAGGGTCTTTTCCAACCTAAATAATTCTGTCATGATGCCATTCTGTATGTGTATTTATATGCATTGAGACTCTGTTGGACAGCTCTATGATTAGGTTAATAAATTTGAAGAACTAGGTACAATTATACCTATGTCTGGCAACAATACTATGTCAGATAACCTTTGGTAGACCCTTTCAGTGCTATTAATGAAATCCCCACTACAAGTTTCTAGTTTCATGCCACCTGTACCTATGTTAGGATAGAACATTTTGAGGAAACAAAAGGGTTCAAGGAGAACTTTGTAATCTCCAAATTTCTCTAGATTGTGGTAGAAGTATCTCATTCCTTGCTTGGTTGCTACTGCGAAACAAACTTAGTTCCTGGGAGACAGATGGCAGCCTCTGGAAATTCATACTATTGATTGAAGCCAAACCCCTAGAAGCTGATGTCTGAATGGACATGAAGGCTGTATCCTGACAGTGAAGACCAGATGTCATGGGGAGTTCATACTACTAGGGAGGAATTATGCTGCTAAACAGTATATTCCAGTGCCTTTTATGTTGCCCTGAAGTTGCATACCTGAGCTTCAGCTTCTGCTCCACAAGGATGCAGATCTCAGAATAGATGCTTTACCATATATGCAATCCCTGTGTGGCTGTCTCAGATATCTGCAGGTCTCCAAACAAGAGTCTCTTTCCTTGAGACGTTTGGTTAGGAACGCAAATAGCTCTCACAACATTCGTAGCATTTGGAGGCATCACTTGAGACAATCTGAAAGCTTAGAGCCCATCATCATCACCAGTTGTGAGCATGGAATTAAATGCACTGTGGGGCAGTGTGAGTGATGGAGGAACAAAATGAACGTTGTTACATTTCTGGGTCCTGCACTCTGGTGAAAGCAGTTATGAAGCAGGGGCAGCGAGATGGTAAATGAAATAAATGTCTGTATTGCTGATAAATTCTACTATATAGGAAAAGGAGAAATTGAATTTGCCACTAGAAGGCAGATGATTTTTTTCCACATATGTGGTTACATTTCAAGAAATACATCAGAAAATTGTACTGTAACACAGTTTATGCCAGAGTTAAAAGCAAGAGCGAGGCTCAGCGTTGCTGGACTGTATTACATGCGGCTGGAGAAAGGCTTTGATTTTTAAGATTTCATTCACATTTCCTTCTACACAAGGTGTGACACCTTTCAACGTTTCCTAAGAAATTTGTGAGTATGCCCCTGAAATTCCAAATATGAACAGGTGAGATTAGACAATATGGAGGGAAAACTTATAAATCTTACTGTCCTGTAAACGCACAGAGTACTGAAAACAGCTAGTTTCAGCACTAGAATGAGAAGAAATAAGGCCTGCCCTACTCGTACGAAGGGGCTACTGCAAGATTTGCCCACTGGGTAAGCAGCTCGTCACTTCACTGCGAAGCACATTGAGTGAGACTCCTTCCACAGGACTAGAGGTCACCTGGCAGCCAGGCTCCTCCTGCAACCCCTGGGCACCTCCTGATGGGCAATGGAGGCAAATACACTTTCAGGGCCTGAGCATCAGGCCAGCTTTAGGCATTTACAATGGTGTAAGAAGAACCTCATCCCAGAAATGGCTCCTTCCCCTCTCTGTCTGTAAACAAGGGAGAAACACTTCCCAAATGTAGTTTAGAGAAAGTAAAACCTCAGCTGTGAAAGAGGATGAGGGGACAGTGCTTCACTTTTGGAAAGATTGCACTTGAAATGGAAACGAGGCTTCCAAGCAGATAGATTTAGAGACATTTGAAGATATGACAAAGACTAGAAGGGGAGAAATGAGGACCAAGAGAGCTGATCTGGGGACCCTCTGTACAAAGATAATGATCCAAATCACTGCAATGAGTAAAGTAGCAAAGAAATAGGAGAGAAGTGAGGAGGTGTGTGAGCATCAGAAAACCAAAGAGACAACCACTGCAATGGGCAAGTGTCGGTGTGAAGATCCCCTGAAAAATCTACCTAGCTATGCAAATTTCAAGGTAATAATTGGCAGTCATTTTTGGTGTATTTCTGTCTTGCTCAGGAACCTTTATACTGAGTATTTAATGTGTCATTCAAGCCCAGCATCTTGAGGCAAGATCTGCAGGGTCATACGAATCTGCCCATGCTCTGCTAAAAGCAGGCAAAATCACCTAGCAGTCTCTCAGGGATTTCACTTCCATGGCACGACACCCAAGCGGCAAACAGGCAGCCCTCTATTTCCACACAGACATGCAGAGGCCAAGCCATGTCTCCCTTTGTCTACAGCAAGTATAGCATCAGATTTGCTGCCTCAACTGTGAGACTGGGAATTTGGGGCTGGTGATGTTTATGATAAGCAGTGATGACAACGTCATGGCTATGGAAGTGAAAATGTTTCTGACAAACAGGATGCAGGAATATGCATCTCAATAAATGGCTGGGTGTTAAACAGGAAAAACTAAACAACCCTAGGTGGAATCCATAAGCAATAGACCAAAATAAAACTTTATCATTACTATAATCAATATTGCAATCTGACTGGCCTGCAGATGCATGGTGTTCTGGTCAGGACAGGGTTTCAGCGAAGAGATTGTGTGAAAATAAACACTGCCAAAAGAGCATGAACCTTTTGGAAGACTTTAATGCTGCACAGCTCTGGATACGGTCCTGGGGAGCAGTGGGGTTACTATGCGTGTGTGTATGCTTGTGTCTGCATGCCCATGTGGGCACACACATGGTGTCTGTCAAAATGCCACTGCTGGCCACTTCCATACAGTTTGGATTGATTCCTACACACTAGACCCATATGCTTTGGATTCCTACTCAGAGAGAGCTCAGCCATGCATCTGCCTTTGGCTTGGGGTGGGGCTATTTGTAATTATGGACTGGACACATGAAATAGTCCTCTGTCTGGCACAAACTGCTGAGATCAGGAGCTTTTTCTTACCTGCAATATTGTCAAAAGCACAGCAATGACTTGCTAGCTTGAGACAATCCATCCCCAAGATGGGGCCATGTGAGCTTTCTGTTCTGTCTCTACTCTTTCAAAATACTTGCTGGTATTAGCAAATGGTTATGCAGAACGTTTTAGAGATGAAGATAGAATAAGAAATACTATATCTCTTTCCCAGTCCCCCACCATTCTTGGATACGCTCCAGGGTTTGTGTCAATGACCTCTTGAGGACTAATGCTTCTTTCAGTGAATCCTTTCCTCTGCATCACGCTGATTTTACGGACCATTGAACAAGTCCCTATCTCAGGCTAGCTTCTTCAGACCTTAGCTGATCTCACAGCTTTCCTTACTTTCTCTCTCTCACTTTGTGATTCCCTTTGACCTCTAATATGCTCACTTAGCACTTAGTTCCTGTGGCTATCCATGAACTGGGAGCTCTTCTCAGCTTCTGACTCAACTAAATACCAGGGGGGCGTAGGAGTACCCTTGCCTCTCCCAAGCGTCCTGGTCACCACACAAAGAAATAAAGAACAGACAGTTTTAAATGGAAGCTACTGCCACCCTGGTTGTAGTGAGTCTTGTGGTGACCAAAGCTTCGGGATGTAGCCTCAGCACTGACCGTCTAAATTGTACAATCATAGCTTTACTCAGCTGTATGTTTGGGAGGATTAAACAGCAAATAAATGAGTTGCAGTTTATGAAAGGTTTAGATAAGCAATCATAGGATGTTTCATCTTCTCTTTGGATCAGCAGGGCAGCAAGCTCAGCAAATCATGAGCTGAATTTAAACTTCTCCTGGGTCTGGGCCAGGCTTGTCTTTGCCAGATTTTATTTTAAAGAAGCATCTTTATTTATAAATTCCAAGCAGAATTTCTGTCAACATTGTTTATGACACATTTAAACCTATTTAAATAAATCACAAAATGAAAGAAGTATCCGAAGGAATGAATATGTAGGAAATATGTATTTCTGGTACTCCTGGGCAAAATAAGCACTCTTGTTGAGTCATAATGATCCCAGACTTGGGAAATGTAGGCACTGGTAGACGTTGATTAATCTTCTGAAACACTTACCTAAACCAGGAGATACTAATCTGCCTTTTTATTTCTGTGTACTACAAAGGGAGGTAAACTGAAGACACCTAAAGCAGATTAATTGTATTTGTAGACTCCAATTCCCACTGGATGAACCCAAACTTACAGTGACCTCTTTAACGTAACAGAAATTTCCGTGGCTCTTTTCTCTCTGCCAACAGCATCCTATAAAGATTATATTAAAAAGACGTTTTGGAAGAGTTGAATTAGGGCCAACTAGACCTGCATCCTCTTACTGACAGTGGCCCAAGTGGCTTCTTGTAAGAGCAGGAAAGCATATATGTATATATGATCAGTTGTCTCCTGGCTGCCAATCATTTTCAAGACAAGGACTTCCTGGCCAAATTTAGCATCTCTGAGTTTAACAGGGCTTTTTGTGTGCTTTTTTTTTCCTTCTTTGAATTTACCCAGTTGCTCCTTGAGCTTGCTAACTTCTAGTACATTTTATCTTAACTGTGATGAAGGTTTCATGAACACAACAGGAAACTCCCTCATTTTGATTGTTTCTAGTTGAACATATTCTAGTTTCATTTAAGCATTTCTCATATTGGAAGAGATATTGCTCAACAAATCCCTGCTCATCTTCATGCAACTCCTGATTTCATGGTTCTCTATCATTTGTATCTTTCTCTGCTGTGTCTGTATCAGAGCGTGACTGTTCAGTAAGCATCCCTGTCTTTGATTGTCCTGTCAGAGCTTGCCTACAGTGTTTCCCATTCTGTTGCATTTCTTTGGAGATGGGAGGACCAAGGCTGCCCACAATACTCAATACATAAGTACACCAAAGAATTGTATTGTGAATACGAATAATGTTATTCATGTTTTTACTGTATTTCCTAGAATTCAGTTTTGGACTTTTTCTGACCAGTTCTGAGCACAGATCTCACTTTTCCTTTAAATTATCTGTTCTAATGGCAAGATCTCATTTCCAAGTAGCAATAGTCAGATCACAACTCGGCACAGTGTATGGGAAGGTAAGATTGGGTTTTTCGTCTCTACATGCCTCGCTTCAAATTTATCTAAGCTGAATTTCATCTGTCATTCTATTGCCATCATTCTGTGTCATCAAGATCTTCTGTAGTTCACACTCAGCCCTTGTCTTTAGTACCCTGAATAATTTAGCAGCTATTCTCCAGCACAGATTAGTGTCCCCAGAGCTCATTCTGCAACCTGCCTAGGCCGCGGGGGAGCAGAACTTGAGGCCAGCTGACATAACATCCCAGTAGCAGATATAAAGGCTTCATTTGCCTTCCCAGCCATTTTGATGAAAGTGCTGCCATGTACACTGCCATTCTGCTGCTCTCACCATGGAGCTGAAAATTCTGTTTTTATTAGTGTTGAAATTGCTTTTCACACAGGTTGCCATTACCAGAAAGGTATTGCTTTTTGGTTCCTTCTTTTAGCAGAAAGTCATATTGAGAGGGTGTTTAATTCCCTTTCTCACCTGTATTATCAGATTCCTTAAAAACTTTTGAAATTGTATCACTGCTTCCCTCTTTCACGAGCAAATTTTGGCAAATGGAAATTTCTGACTTTCCAGCATGTGAACAGCTCCTGTCTTCACTTGATCTCTCTGCTGTAAGGCTATAAACAAAGGCATATTGGGTGAGCTGGCATTGAAATTACAGAAAGCTGAAAAGGTCAGATTCTTAAATTGTAGATCAGATAAGACAAAGAATTTCACATGTCTCACAGCAAATAAGGTACGGAGAATGTGATGAACACTGTATATAACACAACGTGAAACCATATATGGAAAAAAAAAGTGAAGTGCTATAAACTTCCTTTTCTGATTTAATTTGCTCCAACTGCATTTAGAAATTATAGCAAACATGCATTGATAGCCACGTTATTATTTACACACAGTAGGAGGCAAGGCTGAGCTACATGCAGAGATTGTCAAGAAAGGAGGGGGGTGCTTTTAGTTCCAAAAAAAATTTCATTAATTGTGTTTTGATTTGGAAGCTCAAAAATCAGACTTGCCACCCTTGCAGCTGCTAGAAAGGTATAATTAAAATGATTTAATGCTTATATTTCAATAGCATGCCAGAATTGAGGCTTGTTTCCTTCTCTGGATATTTGCAGTAGGGAGACACGAGTGAGGAGGCACCCACTCTACAAGCCATAAAAAGTGAGATAAACCAAGATACCTTGCTACAGCCCAGTCTGTATCTGTGCTGCTTTTTCTCCAGGAGTGGGCAGATGACCCACAGTTGGTACTCAAGGATACTAAAGCCATTTGGAGGTAAATAACTTCAATTTCTCTCTTGTTGGAAGCAAGCCAGCCTTCATCATAAGCCAAAGTCAGTTTCATAAACCCATCCCTCAGCAATCCCAGATTAGGAGAAGTAGCAGCTGAAAATTCAGCGGACATCTTTCTCCTTGCAGTTGGTTACTGACTGGAGAGTGGCACAAAATGAAAGTGAGCAACAGATGGCTGGAGAAAGGAGCTGCTGCAGAAGGATTTGGGTGACTTTTTGGGTGAAACCATCCCTCTTTGCCCTTTTTTTTCTGCAGAGGTAGCAGCCACCTGGTTCCCTTCTGCTGGCAGGACAGCCCCGGGATCAAGTTGGTTTACAGCAGAGGTGATGAGCAGGATCAGCAGAGGTGAGCTGAGGAAGAACCAGGTTAATAGATTTTGGCGGTATAGTGGAGTGTATTTTCTTCAGTTTTTTCCTGTAAGGCTCAAGGACAAGAACTATAATGTTTCTTCTTAAAATATAAGACTTTAACTTCTTATTTATGAGCTGCTTCTGAAACTGAAAATGTCTTGCAGCCTTACTTCAATCTCCCAGTGTTTAGCCTAGCCTATAAATAATACAGCAGTATGAGGAGATGCATTTCCATGCCAAGACTGTAAATACATAGTGAATATTGATACACTCTCTCTTAAAGCAGGCAGGAGAAGCTGCCTGCCCATAAGTGTAGGGTGACTTGGGAGTAGGGTTGGAGGGTCAAGGGGGATCCTTCCACTTGTTGAGAATTTTGATTTCTAATTGCTTTGTGTATCTAGCGCACTGCTTTGGGTCTTACTAAAACCCCAGGAAAGGAGCAGTTGTTTTAAGGTCTGCAACAATATATCTGACTTTGCTTCTCAGTGGAGAGTTAATTCAAGACTGTTAATCAGTAGCGAGCAAGGTGACCTGCCTGAAACCCTGAATACCTTCTCATCCCTTGAGGAGGAGGTCTCAGTACAGCAGGTGAGGGATGCAGGGTGGCAAAAATCACACATGTTGTACCTGTGCACCACCCGTCAAAGGAGTCCTTTGAAGGTTTTTGACGTATACCCCAATATATCAATGAAAACTCAAAATTAAAATAAAACTTCCTCAGACCACATCAGACGTCTACCCCCACGCAGCTCCACTGATGGTGCACCACAGAGATGTTTTTCCATATTCTTCCCTACACACTAAAAACTTCTTTAGGCCGTGTGTCATTCACATGCACAAAATTACAATGGACCTTCCTGCAAGCCACTCACTTTCTAGTTTTACTTTACAGCTCATCAGAGCAAAACAAGCTCAGTAGAGGGAATGGCAGGGGTCTGGACCTGCTTTTGAGGAGTTCCAGTGACATAAGGCAGGAAGTAGGGAAGCTGAGAGGGGCTTGCAAGACATCAGGTCAAATATGTAGGAGGCAGACAAAATCAGACTCTCTGTGAAGAAAACATTTTCAGTAAGCAAAACCTAACTGTACTCAGTACTTTCAACCATGTGGAGAAAAAAAATAACAGGTAGACAGCAGGAGTTTCTGGAGACCTGGTGACATCAATTATTGACTTCTTAATTCCACTGGAAAAATGTTTTCAGAGAGGTCTGTAGAGCCTGCAACACGGTCTTGAAGTGCAGTAATCAAAACAGAGTAATCTCAGGGACCAGGAATGTTATTTTCTAAGCGGTAATTAGTCAGTAAGCTCTCTGCTGATTCTCTCTTCTCAGTGCCCCCCTTTTCTGGCAAAAAATTGTTAATACCCACAAAATCTTTTTTCAAATACTTAAACCTGTGAAGACCCCCACTGTTATTAGAAATAGTGTAATTAGAGCGCATGGTCATGTAGCCTTCAACTTTACCTCTTAGATATTAGTGAAAAGGCTGAATCTCTGATGAAAAAAATAAAATCCAAGGGACCAAAGTTGCTCTCTGTCAATGCAGAGAGCATCCCATAGAGCAATTACTATTTAAACTCTATGGTAACAGTGATGCCAGAGGCCAGAAGAAAATCTTTAGTCCTTGAGAAACTTATTAGGTACTTTGAAAAGGCAAGCGAGACATGCCTCTTTCCCTCTGCTCATCAAAGATGTGAGAATAATCCCGAGGAGCTGTGTGCTCCCCACCACTGCTAGGAAGCAGGAACAGTTGCATGAATTCCTCCCTCAGATTTGCTCTCTGTGCTCTGCTGGCTTGCAAGAGCTGTAATCTTTTCTCTGGACAAGGATTTGTCAGATGTTGTTTTTAATCTGTATCATTAGTGGGAAGACCATTAACAAATTATATGCCGCAATGTGTCAATAAGTTTACATCCAAAGTCATCTGTTTGTGGGAGTTGCAGGAGTCCCACGTGGCACTTCTGAAGACTGCAAACAAACAGAAAAACAAAATCGCAGACTCTTCCAGCAAATTCATGTTAGAGCAAGTCACAGCAAACAGCCCAAGGTCTGCATCCTAACACACTGCTTTATCTAGTCCCCATCCTTCCCCCCATCAATTTACTGCATCTGTGCCTGGCTAAAACCCAGCCCTAATCCTGCCCCTGGGTAAGCAGTTGCATGGCCTGACCCTGGCACTGTGTTGGGTTCTCATTTATGTCAGGTGGAACAGGATCAGACATTGGGATGTATTTTTATATTATGCTTGATCTGTCCCAGAGGAGAGGCCAAGTTTGCTCTCTGCTGCCTGTACGCCCTGACCAGTGGCCTCCCCCACACCGGAGCCATGGTTGCATGGCCACCATTTGTAGATGGCAAATGCTGGAAGACTTGGAGAAGGAGCTCAAGCTGACCACCACATCCTCTGTGGTGTGTTCAAATGCCTGACACCAAAGAACAGGGAGAAAGAGAAGATTGAGGGTATCTCTTCCAGCATCTTGTAGTGAGCACTCAGCAAGCAGAAACCCTGTTGGTCTCCAAGGGTACATTTCTATCTACTATAGCATGATGGCTCAGAGTGATACTGAAGCCTAGGTTTGCTAAAGATAACCGGTAGATAAGGCCACTGATTAAAAACAAAAAGCAGGCAAGAGAGGGTTAATAGCTTCTGTTCAAACAAGCTTGGATTTTTGGTTATTCCTCTTTTTTGAATTCAGAGTATGGAAATACATTAATTTTCAGTGTCTGGATTTGATTAGATAGATACATGAGCTCTGTCTTTTCCCGAGAATATATCACAAGTGATATTTCCTTTTTAATTGACTCTAGACATGACACCATGTCTTCTTGCTCAACTTGCAAGATATTTTCCAAAGCTCTCTGGGTGACTGTTTACCTGTTGGAACATTTACATTGATGCTCCAGCGTAGGGAGCTGCTCTTGGCAGCTTTCCTTTTGGACCCAGTGGGCCAGACTGTGAACTTTTTCAGCTTGAAAAGATCAAGCTATTATAGAAACTGACAATTTTTAATTTGATAACTTCTGTGGGGAGCTAAATGGTGCTCACTGAACAAACAAATTAGTGCAATAGCGACTGCTTTAACCAAGCTGCAATTGTCATTTGGGGCAAGAAGTAAATTAATTCCAATAAACAAAGAGAAATACTTGATGTTCTTCTGACAACATTGGGATCTCAGTGAGGAGGAAAAGAAATTTTGCTTATTAATTGTTTAAGTCTTTGGCAAACTCCCAGAATTTGTCTTTTTTTGTTTGGGTAATGCTAATATTTTGCAGTCGTGTAGGCAGAGGAGACTCTCAGCCATTAACACTCCCTTTGTCACACAGTGGGCTGGTGGGACATTGCGCATGGGATGTCACTCCCTTCGGAACAGTTACAGCAGTTTGGGTGGTTCACAGCCACAATATCTCATGCAGGAGATAAATTAACCCGGCACAGAGAAAGCTGCCTGGGTGTCTTCATTACTACACTAACACAAGAAGCACGTTTCCTTGTAGACAAACCCTAAGGTGTAGGGACTTGGGGCTCTTTGTGGTTGCTTTTTTTTTCTTGAGGATCTGGTAGATCCTGTCTAAATGAGTGGCTTTGGCTTCATGCCCATGGCATGTCCTTGCTGACATCCTGCCTGCTGTGCCCATGCAACTCATCACCTTCCTATGCAGTGCCCAGGCACAGGCTGAGGCGTAGCACAGGCCACGGACTACCTTCATAAGCAGCTTGGACAAGGCTGCCAACTTTCATTTCCTCAAGTTTTGCCTTGGCCCTGTTACAAGTGGGAGAAGAAGTCAGTCATGGGTGCGACCCATTTTGAGACCAGCTGGGGAGAGGCATCATGCTTTTGTGGAGGGGAAGAGCAGAGGGAGGGCCAAGAGAGTTGCTGCAAAAGCTGGCAGATCCCTCCTAGGGTGTCTGATGTCAACTGGGTGCCAGCTGTGTGGATGACAGCAGCGCCAGCTGTGAGCAACTGGAGTCAGGGGAAGAGTCTCACTGCTCAGTTTCTCTAAGGCCCCCAGACTTCTTATTGACACCATGCTCAAGAGAAAACATCCTGGTTTTACTTCTTCTCCTGTCTCTGAGAGGTGGATACATCCCTCTCAGGGGTGACAAGTCCTGTCCCTGGTGGCTTGTCTGAGACAAGTGAAACACAGTAAAGCATTTGCAAAATGCCTTCAGTTGTAATGAGCCTCATAAGCTTTCTTCAGACATGGCAGAGTTTCTTTTACTTTTTAGTGAATAAAATCTCTTCTGTAAGGGAGATGAAAATCAGTGTTTCAATTAGAGGACTTTAATGGCTATGGCCACAAGACAGAGATGTGTCCCTGGTGTCTTTTGTAGACTTTTGTATCCTTAACATAGAGGAGTAGACCTCTGGTGGAAAGGTCAATGTCAAGGCAGTATAGCAGGTCAAATACAGAATATTTCACACAAAATCACAGAATCATAGAATGTTAGGGGTTGGAAGGGACCTCAGAAGGTCATCTAGTCCAACCCTCCTGCCAGAGCAAGATCACCTAGATTAGGTCACACAGGAATGCATCCAGATGGGTTTTGAGTGTCTCCAGAGGAGGAGACTATTTCTGTAACTACCAACCACTGACACAACACCTTTCGTGATACTCACACTGAAATGCCTAAAAGTTGGCACTCAGCTCCTGGAGTAGCACTTACAGAGCCGAGTTAGGAGTTGGTGGGGAGCACAGAGGGCTCCGGTGGGACCTGTCAGATTAAGCCCCAACAGCTGCTCTGAAATGCCAGAGAAAGGGCAGTGTCCAGAGCCTCTGCCTTCCCTTTGCCTTGGCATCTGCCACCTACCGAGCCACAATGGGACTTCTCTGCCAAACTGGAGTGCATCATCTCTGTGCTCTGGTGCTGACCTTGTGCATGTGGGTATGAATGCTCTGCACCTCTCTTCTTTGCAAACATACTAGGAAAGGAAGTTGAGATTAAAATTCATAAATGTAGGTTGTAAATCTTTCTGGCCCAAGGTTGTTCGAACCTACTGGTCTTCCCAAGAACCTGCTATGTCTGCCTGTTCAGCTGAGAGAAAAGTCAAGCTCAAGTGGGTGGAGGAAGGTAAGCAACCATCTTTGCTTCTTTTTCAGCTAAGCTGGGGAACTGCAAAGGAGACAATAACCTCATGGTTCAAGATCGGTGTTTGATATGTGGCTCTCACACTTCAGCAGTGTTCCAGAGATCCCACTTCATGTCCCAGGGTATGCCATAAGCACTAGCAAACACAAGATCCAGGCCTGTAGGCGAATCAGTCTAACATGAGATGGACTTCAAAAATGGCAAGGAAAACATCATTCTTTTCCATGAGTGTTGATTTGAATATCAAAAGTCTTGATTCCCTTTCCCCTATTAAAAATCAGGGTCTGAATCATCTTGTCTCACGTTTACATATTTCAGCCTCAGTGCTGATTTACTACAGGGAGCCATCTGTTGCAGTTGTCATCTCTGGGTTCCTGCTGAGGCACAGAAAACACATCCGAGACTGTAGTTCTGTAACCTGCTGCTGGCTGAACCTAAGCCACCAGCTAAGTGAAAGTTTTGAACGAGGACATGAGTCCATCATTAGTGCAGAGAAAGGTCAAGGGCTGGTCTTGGGCAGGCAGGTCCAATGCAATGGCCTCCTGTTTGGAAAGGTTCACCATCTGATTGCTGACAGTGCTTGGAAGGAGGACTGTGTGTGAAGAAAATGATGATACTTGCAGGATTTTGACTGTTGGAAGTAGAAAAGGCTGTGGGGGTAAGGACAGGATGGTAACGTAAGATATAGGATTGTTTTGGTTTGGTTTTTTTAACTCTACACAGCTTACTTCATTTTCTGTTTTGTTAAAAGTGGAAGCCACATTAGGCTTAGGATGTCCCAAATCTAAACATGGGTTAAGACAGAAGCTGTTATTTAGCATAACACTACCCTTATCCAAACCGTTATAATAAACCAGAGCATTTAATGTTTCTTTTCAATAAAACTGGAAATGAGACCTCATGTCCTGTTCTCCAACTGGCTAGATATATCACACTTGTTTTAAGCTGTATTCTGTAAATCAGTACTCAAATTCATGCAATCTGCTAAGCAGGTAATGAATATCAAGGAGGTTTCCGGGAAAACTATGGCAAATTGAATTCTTTAGCTACTGTAATTGATATGGCCTGTCTTAAGAAATAATAAACATGATGTTTTTAGGGAGCAGAAGACAGAAAAGTGCTTTGAAGGAGAACCGTGCAGAGGACAGCAACAGACTAGCAAGTTAAAACCTTGATGTTCTGCTTTTCACGTCATTAGGTGGTCAACACAAACATGCAGAGGCTATACTATTGTTGAATATACATCACCCAAGAGCTAAAAAGGCCTTTGCTAGTGCCAGAGCCCTGACTGTGGGATGCCTGACCTAGCTGTTCAGTTTGTTAGTCCAGTGCTGAAAAGATGATAAGTGAACATGGTGGCATTTTCTAGTGGTGATTTCTGACAAAATAAGAGAGAATTTGCTCTCCCTTCCCTACTCATCTGAGCTTCAAACTCAGGGCTCAGGGCTTGATGTACAGCTCATTTGATGAAAGCATTTTGTCTAAGAGGTAGTTTAGGATGTCTGAGGTATAGAAATGGACTATTACCGTTTTCATTTGCACGGTAGTTATCTACTCATTGTAGCTCATAGATCTTCCTCTGTGGCCAGATCTTGAGTGTGTCTCACACACATGGCATCTTACAGGATCTTGAGCATGCTATAGTGAAATATCTTTTTGGGGATGATTCGGCTTCTGGGTCTACAGCAGCAGCTTTGTGGGAGCACATTAAAAAGTCCTGTGAAGTCCTGGCAGAAATCTGAATTTATAGTGTGAGCAGGAATTGCCACACCCATTAAACATGTGTAATGGCAGGTGTAGTTCTGTAAGGGAAAGCCCCAGCTCAGTGGGTTGAAGCTCCATTGCAGCCAGACATGACATGGTGTCACAAGAGAAGGATGGATGGGCAGGGATTGCACAAATAATGCCTGTGCCATGGCTCGCACTTTGGCCCCTTGGGAGACTGGGGTTACCCAGCTCATGTCTGCGTGGTCAGACACCGTTCTCCCCTCCCCAAACAGTCTGACTTTGCCTCTGTGACTCATTAGGAGCTTTTCCTTCTCCAGCCCCTAAACTACTCTTAGGCAGTGTCTGGGAGAAAACCAGCTCAGACCTGTGCTGGAGAGAACATTAACACCTCAGTTTGTCCCTGTACCACTTTAGACCACTAGTGTAGATGAAGCCAGTTGCCTCCTCTGTTCCTCTACAGAAAACAGCTCTTAGGCTTGCCCAGTCTGAGATGATGGGGACTGGCAGACAGCAGACTGGGAGACACAGGAAATGTTTGCCTGAGACTTTGAACAGCAAGTAAGAGCAGTGTATAACGTAGCAGCAGCCCCAAAAGATACATCACACCAAGCAGGTGCCTGTTCTGAGGAGGACAGTGTTCAAGGGCAAAGATTTCCACTTCTACCTGGATTTTCTGCAGTTACAGCTTAAGAACAGGTACTAAGAGCAGTGGTGATTGAGTCATCTGGGTCAGAATCTCATGAAAGAGTTTTATAAGGAAAGACAGAGCAAAGCTGTCTTCTTTCAGCTGCTAGGCATCCCTCTGACCAGCAGCAAAATTAGTTTGACTAGAGCATAGTGGGACTGCTGCATTTCAGGAGTTCAGATTTCCTTAGACCAATTGATAAGTAGAAAAGCTGAAAATTGTCTGTGGTTACAAGCCCCTCAGCATTGCTGCTCTTCCCTTGTTGGGCACATCCTCCATTTGTTCCTCTGCTCCTCAGGCACTCACCCTGCCTTTCTGCACTCTGTCTGAGACCCAGGACCTCCAAGCTGAGACCCATCGCCCCATCCCCTATCTAGAGAGACTGGAGATACAGCAGAAAGCCATTGGCAGGCTATCAATTTTTAGCATCACAGACTGTCTAAATATTGTGATCTGAGCAGCAAACTCAAAAATGTAATGTGCTTTATCTTCCCTGCCTTTACAAGCATTGTCATGCCCTGACTGAAACGGATCTTTAAATAACGAATGCACTGTCAGATCTCCTACTTTTTTAGCTATGAAGTGTGAGACTGCAACAATATAAAACTCACTATCTCTCAGAAACATGGCTAATAAGCTTTTCCTTTAATTTGATATCACTTAGGCTGGCTGTGGCTTTTCCAGTATGAACAGGGTACGCATGCTAAATGCTGCATGATGGAGGAGTCTGAGGTTGTCGAGGTGTTCTTCCCTGTTGTCCCTTGCAGGGAAAGCTACCAGGAGAAGCAGAGAAGTTATATGTTATGGTGGTTTCTAGCAAGCGGTGAATGTGGATGCAAAGGTGATGTGAGAACTGCGTAACCTGCATAAGTTAATTTAATTGAGAGATGTAATGGCATTTTACTGCTGATGGAGAAACATTTCAAGTGCTGGGTTACTGCTTTTTGAAGAAGGTGCATTGCATTCGGCCAAGACTAATGTACTTATGCTAAACATGCCTTTAAAATGTGTCTAATTGTAGGGTTTTATGGCTGGTGCAAACAGTAAAAAAAATTACAAAGAAAAATTCTTATAAACCTTAAGTACAGCTTCACACAAAAGAAGGCAAGAACTTGCCCCTTGGGCTTAGCACCTATATAAGCTACTGACTCATGAAGATACCTCTGGAGATAAAGTTTTAGTAAATTATCATTGAAAGATACTTTCTATGCTATTTTACATTAAAATAAAACCAAACTGCAGGATGGTCCCACCTGGCCAAGCTGTGTAGTAGCTCTCAGGAGTGATGTACTTCGGTCCTTGGCTCCCACTCACCATCAAGGTGAGGAGGCAAGGCTGAGCTGAAGTGATCCTGGACGAAGTTTTGGCACAAGAGGAAGGCTGAGCATGCGCAGCAGCCATGGTGCTGTGCAAAAACCCCTCCTCATGCCAGAGTTGGCACTAGCTGTTGGCACCACGCCACACCTCCTGCACCAAGAGGAGCATGAAGGAGATAATAGCATCCTCTGACAGACACACAGCAGCCATGGTGGACCTGTCCCTCAACTGAGCCCTTCCTTCTGCAGCCGCCTCCAGGTGTCCCTTCCCAGCACGGCGATTCAGTGTGTCCAGAGTCCTGGGAGTATCCTGGGAGCTGGTCTGACCACCACCGTTGATAAGGCTTGTTCCACCATGAGTCTGAGCAGGAAAGGGGTGAGGAAAAGAGGAATCACAGAATCACAAAATGTTAGGGATTGGAAGGGACCTCGAAAGATCATCTAGTCCAATCCCCCTGCCAGAGCAGGAACCTAAATGACATCACACAGAAAAGCGTCCAGGCGGGTCTTGAATGTCTCCAGAGAAGGAGACTCCACAACCTCCCTGGGCAGCCTGTTAATTGTAAAAGACAATTGAATAGAAGCTGAAGGGCCTAACAGGTGACTGGGGGTTTGCAAAGCAATTGAGCACTGGTCTGGCTTGCTCTGCTGCTAGCTCTGTGTCCTCAGTGCCTACACCTGTGTGTCCTCACTCCTGTACATGCCTGTCTGCTTCTGAGGCAGCTTGCTGCTCCCTGGCATCCCACCCTATGCCCCCAGTGAGAGGCAGTGAGCTATGACTCCCCAAAGCAGAAAAGGGCAACCAGAGCACATCTTTCAAACTCAGGTCAAGCTTTCCTTCTTAATAAAGAAGAAAAGACACTTTTTCTGCCTGTCCAACTTGTGCCTGTCATTTCAAGGGGACACCTAGTTGTTCAATCCCTCCCTGAACCACCGCTTTATAGGGGTGAACTTGCATTCTCCATTTTCAGTAGGACTTGTAGGGCAATTTGCTTTTTTTAAAACTTTTTTTCCAATTTATATTTGATAA
This sequence comes from Baryphthengus martii, assembly GCA_013396935.1. Lineage (NCBI taxonomy): Eukaryota > Metazoa > Chordata > Aves > Coraciiformes > Momotidae > Baryphthengus > Baryphthengus martii. The sequence goes on along the minus strand of VWZK01019030.1, from coordinate 219,145 downwards.
CCATATTGGGACCCCATAGTTACTTCAGACTTAAAGACAATGAAATACAAAATCCTGTTTCTGATGCTTGTAACACAGGAAATCTTTAAAAATAGGCCTACTCATTTAAAGCTGTATCTGCGGCTGTAACTTGTGATAGGTAAACTGTGGAAAATATATACTGTAGACATGTTTATGAGCAGAGCTGCGGTTTGATCATGCTGCTGCCAGGTTTTTAAATTTATATTTGGATACTGCAAATTCTTGCTATAAATTCTGGCTACAGTAATCTGCATTCTTATTAACAGCTTGGTTTAAGAAAAGAGGGACGTGTGGGAAGTAAAGGATTAAAGAACAGTATATGCATGTCTCAGATACGTCTTCTTAGCAAAAGCTTTCTTAAATAGAAAAATACCCCACACAACAACAAGCCCTTATATCCTCAGGGAGGGCTGGCTAGAAGCTGGAAAGGGAAAAATCACATGCAGTTGGTGGGTGAAGGGCTGAGACATCAGGTGAAGCCGTTTGCAGTGAGCTAGGAAGGATTTAGAGAAGACTCTGTGCTTTTGATAAACAGACACAACGTCACAGAGGAAGATAATATGCCAGAAGAAAATAAACTTAGGAGATACCTTCTAAGGACACCCGTGAGCTGCTTGTGGTACGGATGCTGTTGCCTGTGGTGAGGGGACCCGAAGGTCGCTGCTCCCTGATCCCATGCCTACCCCAATAGCATGCTGCTGCCGAGTCCTGTCATGCTCTTCACTCAGCGAACTGGTGTCGTGAGCCTTCCTACTTCCCATTCCCACTCCTGGAAGTCAGGCTTGTGCCCGCATCCCACCGATGTGCAACCAGCTTGACTTTGAGGGGAATGATCCCCAAATCCTCATTTAAGGTGACCAAGGTGGCCTTTTAAGTATCATAAAGTACCTTTTATACTGTGGCTTTTTCTGCCAATTTCTTCTAACACTTCTCCCAATATTGACAAATTTTTATTTTTATTTTTTATTATATTATTATTTCAGAATTGGCCAAACCATTACAATCAGCAGCTTTTAATTACAGATCACCTGCAGGTCTTCTCAGATTTGGAGGACTACTAGGCATTCTCATCTAAGCAGATGTTTTCCAGTACTAAAAAGCTGGAAATAAAGTGTATAAAATTTAACCTGGTGTTCTCAATGGCAATTATTGTTTTTTTTCATCGTAAATTCCAGAGACACAGTTATAGCTATATCTACATCACCTATTGGGAATGGGATCTGGCCCAGTAGAGCTCTCAGCCTCTAATTGCTGTATCCAAATTAACAGACAGCCAGACCCTGTGTCTCAGCTGGGAGGCAGCCACTAATGGCAAAGAGGCACTAAAGCACTTAAACCTTCTCTGAGCTGTGCCTAATTGTGCAAAGGCTTCTCTCCTTGCCGCGCTCAAGTTGTTTAGACGAACACATTTTGTTGTTGTGCTGAAACAGAAGATATTTACACTGACAGGAGGAAGGAGGAACTTCACACCTGAATGGGAACGGCTTCTAAGGTCCCTCGGCTTTCTGTGGTAGCCATCCAGCCATTGATCCCAGGTTTTCTCTGTACAGTATCCAAAATATTAGCATAAATCACCACTACACCTATGACTTTTCATTGTAATGGGCTAAAACCCCTCACAGCCAGACATAGATGAGAAGCAGTTTAACAAGTTCTTCCCCACCTCCTCTTATTAAAGGTGGGAGCCAGCCTGCCTTGATTGATTGCATCCAACAGCCTTGCAATTGCAGATTAAAAGTGGACAGCAGAAGCTGTACCCACACCCTGGCCATTATAGAATCATAGAATTATCAAGGTTGGAAGGGACATTGAAGATCATCCAGTTCCAACCCCTCTGCCATGGACAGGTACACCTCCCACTAGACCAGGTTGCCCAGAGCCCCATCCAACCTGGCCTTAAAAACTTCCAGGGATGGGGCTTCCATCACCTTTCTGGACAACCTGTTCCAGTGTCTCACCACCCTCATGGTTAAGAACTTCTTCCTAATGTCTAATCTAAATCTCCCCTCCTCTAGTTTGAATCCATTTCCCATTGTCCTATCACTACCCAACATCCTAAAAAGTCCCTCCCCAGCTTTCTTGTAGGCCCTCTTCAGATATTGGAAGACCACAACAAGGTCTTATTGGAGCTTTCTCTTCTCCAGGCTGAATAATCCCAATTCTCTCAGCCTGTCTTCATAAGAGAGGTGTTCCAGCACCTCTCGTGGCCCTTCTCTGGACACGTTCCAGCAGGTCCGTATCTTTCTTGTAATAGGGGTTCCAGAACTGGATGCAGTACTTCAGGTGGAGTCTCACGAGAGTGGAATAGAGGGGTAGAATCACCTCCCTTGACATGCTGGCCATGCTTCCCTCGATGAAGCCCAGGATTCACCTCTGGTTCATCAGAGGTGGCTGCCACTGAGGCAGAGGTGCCCAAACTGCTCATGAAGTAGCACAGTTGCCTCCAGTCTGGTGCACCAGCCTGAAGGGAAACCCGAATAAAAAGGATAGATGCAGAAGGGAGATGGCACTTAGCCCAAGTGCTGTGCCCTCCCCGAGACCCAGCAGTCCCTCCTGCCAGGATCATCTCCAATTCAATGAGGATCTGGTGCCAAACTTATGCCCCAGCAGCCAACCCTCCCAGAAGAGCAGACTGCTTTAGCTTCTCAGGATGAGCAGTGTCCAGATTCTGTGGGATGTGTGGAGAGTGTCCCTCTCCCCAAAACACCCTGGGGCCAAGGGGACAAGACATTTCTTGGCCACCAGTATTTTTCAAACTGAGAGAGCCCAGCTTCCCCTCTCCTCCTCTTGGGAAAGTTTTAACTACCTAACTGTCTATGCTATCTGTCACTGAAAGATGGTGGCCCTGCTGCATTAAGTGCCTCTGCTTAAAAATGCAGAGTGTAAGAGGACAGAGGTGCCTAGTATTTCTTCTTACTTGGACTGAATTCTTTGTCTGTTGGAAATGGAGATGTGTAGGGCACCATATCTTTCCTTCCAGGCCTGTGTGCAAGGTGAGCTAGCTCCAACATTGGGTTACATTCCTAACAGCCACCCAACCTCTTCACCTAAATTTTACCATTACTCCATATCACTGCTTTTGCAGTGTGAGTGGGAGGCAGTTTTTTTTCTTCCCTCTAGTAGTATCTCTTCTTGCCTCTAGTAGTATCCTCTACTCTCAGGAACCATGGGGATTTCAAGCTGTGTGCTAAGGGTTGGCACAGCCTGGAGGTGGAGGGATAATCACACAGATAGCAGTGAGATTAAAGAAAAGCAGTAGTTTGGGCTCAGTGATGTGTCATACAGACATGTGATGTATGAACATACAGAAATGATAATATCATAGCATTGTCCTTTTAGCATAAAGGAGTAGTAGCTCTGTGCCAGATGAATAGCTTCTATTTAAATGAAAGCTTTATTTTTGGATATTTTCCCAGTTCTTTGTAAAATTAAGTTGTTCTTCAGTATCTGTCTTTTAGTGAAATACATATAAAAACCAAAGACCATATACTAACGCTGATGACTGCAGAACTATTATTTTAGTTCCAGGAAGAGGCTTTTGAAGTCCTCATCATCCTCCAGGATATGAGAAAGTCAGGTCTCCTTGGCAGGCAGGTCTTTATTGCGATGTTCAATGAGGAGCAGCTGCCTTGTTGTTTCTGCTCCATTTTCTCCCATTTTGTTGTAAACCTGAGTAATCTAGTTCTTGCTGTGCTTTTCAGGAAGGCTCCCTGGCGAGAGCACTTGCGACGGGAGAAGAATGCAATTTGGGCTAAAAGACTTAAAATCAACTGTGAGCCAAGATGCTGACATGAGTGGGAGTGGAGCGAATTCAGCACTCAAGAAAGCAACCACCACCTCGCAGGCTCTGACGGAACAGTTCATCTGAGAAATAGTGAGTAATAATTCTGGTTATATCACCGGCTCTCCTTGGGGAAAACCAAATATATCTTGCTCCTGATATCATTGCTCCTCAGTTTGCTCTTAATTTGCATTTCTTGCATTTATGCTCAAAAAAGCACCAATGCCTTCCCTAGAATTAGCTGTGGAAATTGAGGAGGTTGGTCACTCCAGTTGTTCCAGCGAGGAGCTGCACAGGGTCCTGCACACTGATGCTGCTAAACTCTGTTAGCACTCTGTTCCTTGTGTCCCCGTGCTTCTGCTAGAGCTGAGCAGAGAGAGAGAGGAGGGAAATCTTGTAGACTCAGTAAATTCAGAGGGCACAGTAGTCTACTCCCAGTGATGTTCTGAGAGAACATTTCTGTCTCCTGAGATATGATTAGCAGATAGCTGTTTCCCTTAATGAGTTATTGTCTTGCTAAATAAGTTTACAAACTTTAAAATACATTTACAAACAATTTTTGGAATGAGCTGAGGTCTGCTTGCTTGGAGTACAGCGGTATTGCTGGAAGCTGACCATGCACTTACCTTGCTCCAGCACAAGGAAGATGTGGTCGCTCCTGCACCTTTTGGGGACCTTAAACTGGAGAGAGGGATCTCGGAAAAAAATGCTGATTTACTTGAGTGACCACTGGATGTCACAAGATCCCACAGTGCTGCCACAGACTTCTCTGTAGGGCAGCAGGAGCAAATGTGATTTAAAAAGAGCATCGAGCTGCCGGAGCTTGTTATGGTCATGTTAAAAGCAGCAAGGACAAGCTGAGATCTTTGGGTTTTAAGAAACAGGATGGGGATAGGTATGGAGAAGTGTGACTAGAGATCTGGGAATAAAAAACAATTGACCCAGGCGTTTTTGGGATGAGTGGGAAGGGTTGGGCAAGTAGAGTGGCCTCTAGGCTACGTTATGCCTGCTGCCAGTTCCCCCTTTGCCACTGTGAGCAGAAAGCGTGTGTGAAATGAAACTTATACCACAGTCTCACACTTGCTGTCCAAGTCTGCTCCATCTCTCCTATGGCATCTGGGTATTTCTGGCCAGTAACTTGTACCAGGATATATGGGAAAGGCCAAGAAATCTGGGGCTGTTTAGTCTGGAGAAAAGAGGGCTAAGAGAGGATCTTATTAATGTTTACAAATATCTGAAGGGTGGGTGTCAAGTAGAAGGGGCCTTTTCAGTGGTACCCTGTGACAGGACGAGTGGCAATGGGCACAAACTGGAACATTTGAAGTTCCACCTCAAGTAGATGTTTCCTCCTGTGCTCCGAGGGCACCAAAACCAACAAGAGGCAAGAGCGTTGGCAAGAGGGAGGAGCAGGGCGCTGATACGAGGGCATGTGATGCCTGCTGAGACCAGGGCAGCCAGCACAGCCCCACCTCTGCTTGTATTATCCATCACAGCAGCAACACCAGTGTGCATGGCTGTCCAGGCAACTCCTTAGATTTACCAATTTAAGAGTATGCAAGTCCCTCAACTCACCTGGGGAGCAGAGCTGGGTGTACACAGGTGCAAGGGCAGCTTGGCTTGCAGGAGCCCAGTGCACTGCAGGGGATACAGCAGTGCAGCAGTGGGACCCACATTTTGTTGTTGATTTAAGTCCTCCAGTAATTTTAAAGGCAAGAAGGGGCTGTGTGTCACACATCATAAAACTGTATCAAGAGATAGCTGCATCAAGCCTGTAACTTCTTGTTGAGCTATGACATGGACTTTAAAAGACCTCCGGCCTTGATTTAAACACCTTGAGTCTGGGGAATCGACCATGTCTGAGCACCTCATTTTGAATCTCAATTCATTTAGTTTCTGTTTCCTGCCCAGAGGCTGTGCTTGTTACACATTTGTTTATTGGATTAAGGAATTTTCTATTAGCAATGATTTCATCATGAAGCTACACCTAAAATGGGACTAATCCAACATAGCCCCTCTCTTGTTAAGCTGGATAGATTGAACATCAAGGGTTTCTCAGCATGTTTCCTCCTGTAACTTGTTTTCAAACCTGTGTTTAACATCCATCTGAAGTGCAAGCACCCAAAGTGGGTACAGCAATCTGGTACCGATCCCAACGTTGCTGCCTGTAGGAGCGACACCACCTTCTCGTGTATAGCAGAAATCCCCGTCCTTTGCCTGGGGACTGTCTAAGCTCACTCACATTCCTCTCTGCAGACAAACGGGCTAATTTCATGGCTCTTCATTGCTTTTTGATGCTGATGGGAAAGGCTTTAGCCCTTTTTCTTCCTCACTACTTGTCTCCAGTTCTTTCTCTATACTTGCTACCAGTTTGTGCAGGCTCAGTTCTTATTCAGACTCCTGGGTGAGCTCCTTCAATTGACTCCAACAGCAGAAAATTACACAGCTTGAGGTTTTTTCTGGTGTAGTTTTCTACAATTATGTGAGGGCTCACTGGCACAAGGCAAACAGCAGGAGCAAAGGACTGGGAGTGGGGAGAGAGCAGAGGGAGGCAAGAGAGGATGTGTCCTCTCTTGGTGCCCATGCACAGGCTGAGCTGATCCTTCTAAGGGAAGGCTGCCCCTTCCCAAGCTCTTAAATACTGGAGATTTGAGCTTGTGAGCCGTGATAGTAGGACTTAAGTGATACTATTTTTCCACAATGACGTGGTCCTGCAGGTAGGTCTTCCCTGATGATCTTTGTGAAACAGCTGTGTGGGCATTTCTAGAAAAGAAAATGAGCTACTCTTTTAGTTTTAAGCCCTCTTAAACAGGTTGTGAAACCTTATTTTGTAAATGCATCATCCTCCATAGTGATTATGAGGTGAACTGTTCCATGCCCATAACCAGAAGAGGAAAAACAGCGACAGCACATCACACTAACAAATCACTCTCTATAGGGACTTACCCAAAGCTGATCCTGTCCTCTTTTGTACATATGCAAAGAAATTAAACTGATTTGTCCGGTGGCTCGGCAGTGGGGTCAGAACAGGGTCCAGCTGACACTGTGGAAGAACTTACCTTTCACTGGTTAGTTTTTCTACCACAAGCTGCAGAAGCCTGCAGTGAAATGTTTTTAATCAGCCAGGATTTTGTATTGAGCCAGGTATAATATTGGGCTTCTGCAACAAAACCAGCTCCTTTTCTAGCTTATAAATGCTGAGAAAGTTCTTAGGCATCCTCTTGCGAGAGGATAATACGGCAGATGCATTGTCATCAGCAGCTATTCAGAAAGCGTTGCACCTGGGTCCTGTCTTTACAGAGCCCTCAGATAAGACAGTGATAAAAAGAGACGAGTGTATGTTTTTGTGTGTGTAATAGCTGAGCTTTCAGGGCATTAAATCTGCCTCCTTGGGAAGGATTTCTTAAGAACTGTATGTCAGTTTATTATTCTTCGCTTCAACTCTGGACACTCAGTGACTGACTACTTCCACCTATTGGTTCCAGAATGATGGCAGCTTTATTTAGGTGATAATAGGAGCACTGTGCTGTTTTATGAGGCTGTAATCCAATTCCCAAGTGGATGAATACTCTCCAAGGCCATGTAGTTTATCCTGATGATCCAAGGAACTGAATTACTGACCAGAAAAATAGTGGTGTTCTTGCTCATGTGTTATGCTCCAATTCTTCAGTGTTTGTGACATGAGAAGGAAGAGCACAGGGGGAGGGTGGGAACAACAGCAAGGAGCAGACTGGCAGAAGGAGCTGGAACTAGAGATATTTTCTTGTTTGCTTCTTAATTATTTCACTAACTTCTTGAGAATATTCCCCATCTTTAAGACAAGAATTGAGCCTTCAGCTAAACTCCTCCAGCTCTGGGTCAAATACAAGCTAAATAATTTCCACAGCCCCCAAGAGCTGAGAAGTAAAGGCGGCTCACCATTGGCAGAGTCCAGTCTGTAGCAGAACTTCCCATGGGATAAAAATGCTCTGATTCTTGTGCTGTGCAGGTTCAGGCTCCTTGCAAATAATATGACACAGGCTGGCTCTGCTTTTTTTTCTCTGCTTTGCTTTGTCATTCTGCTTGCTTTTGAAAGGGATCGTGAATTTATTTTTCTGTTTTATGTATGAGGGGGTTGATACAAACGCAGAGGTGGTATGACAAAAACCCCCACCTACCTGGTGGCTGCATGTGCAAGCTGAACTTTGCAGCCTTCAATACTGTTGGGGTGCATATGGTGCAGCTCAGGTCTGGGGCCATAGTCTTTAATTAGAGGGATGTTTATTACTTGACAAAAAGTGCACCCAGTAAAACAAGCTAGGAGCAAGGCCAGGCTTTTACAGTGGATAAACGAATTCGCTGACTCTGCTTGTCTCTTATATCATAGAATCACAGAATCACTATGGTTGGAAAGGACCTCCAGGACCATCTAGTCCAACCTTCATCCCAGCATCCCTAACCACTAGACCATAGCCTGAAGTGCCACATCTACTTGTTTTTTAAACACCTCCAGGGACGGCAACTCCACCACCTCCCTGGGCAGCCTGTTACAGACTGCAAGAAATACACTGCTGAGAACTGTTATGCTCCCTGTCTTGTGCTGAGACTTTAGGTGTGTCTCTGCTGGCAATGTCTGCGCAGGCCCAACAGGAGCTAGTTTGGATTCGGTATGTAAATGGCACCCTACCTTAAGCTTCGCATAGGTGGCGCTTGTATCTGAGAGTCAACTTATTTCACAACACTGGTGGAGATGTTTCCTGCCTTTCTGCAGGCCATTGGTATAGTGTCACGCTCTGATGCTTGCCAGGAATAAATATCCATCACCTCTGCACTGACCTGAGTGCAGGATACTAGGATACTCCCTCTAGGCTTAGGTGGGGATCTTGGGAACCAGAGGTTAGCTGGTTGTTTCTCAGCCCCAGCTTCTGGAATCAGGTGAATTTTGAGGGGTTAGAGAGGGCTTGCCCTCTAGCCACTACAGAGAGAGACACAGTTCATGTTTCAGCCCAAAGGTTTGAGTCAGAAGGGAGAAAGTCTGTAGCTGTCACCAGATGTGCTCAACACCTCAAAAGGAGCCTGCAGTGAACAAGACTCCATTTTGTGAGTCTGCAGAGCACAGAAATACTAATTAAAATTACAATTAACTAAAAATCAGATGAATATTACCTCTTCAAGAATACTTAGATATTAATTCTTGAATTGAGCATGTGGACTTGATGCTGGTCTCCTTTTTTTACCCTCGGACTACTTAAATGTTTGCCGAGCCCTGACAAATCTTAGGTCCTGATGAGGTTAGTATGCAAAAGCATTCAGTAATTGTACTGCCTTTACTGTTCAGTCATTATTTAATAACATTCATCAGAATTATCAATCGGAAAAGCGTTACTGGCTGAAAAAGCTCCACATTAAAATTCTTACATATATAGTATACATGTAGCTATTTACCTAAATCTCAATTCTGTAAAGCAGTTAAATAAATTTCATTGACAGTGGGACTAAAACCAGGTTTAAATATGAGCTGTCTTCCATATTTACAGCAGTGTGGTTGTAGCCTCTGTTTAGACCACAGATTTTGTTGTTTGGGCAGTATCATGCTGCTCACTCACACTTACCCGAGTGTTTCAGTTCATACCAGTGAACCCAATATCAATTCGTCCTAAAGTGTTTATTGTAATGTTTTTGGTTAACCTCCAAGTTCAGTTCCTTACCAAGACTGTAAGATCTGATGTCCCTGTTGCAGCAAGTCCAAGTAAGCCTGACCATGGTAGTCCAGTGTTGTGCTGGAGGGAGGCTGCATGACCAGGCACGGAACTTGCTGTTGACTTTATCTTCTGCTGGTGGCTTATTGGTACCTTTCAGATGAGCAGCAGTCTTCCAAATGCTTGCCTAGGAATTCTTTAGAGGATTTATTTTATTTTATCTTATCTTTTTTTTATTATTATTTTATTTAAATAAAACTAAACAATTAGTCCAGGAGCTAATTAAACTTAGCATTTGGTTTTCTAGGGTAGCACATGAATCATGAATTTGAAGATCGAATTCATTTATCTCTTGGTGACAAATCTATGTAACCGACGTGTAATTTTGGGGTCAGGTGCAGGTGCTTATTCAAATAACAGTCACAGATAGAAGATATGTACATTACTTATCCTGCAACAGCTGCATCCAGATTTAACAAAACATTTCTCTCCCTAGAATAAGGTAAATAAACTCAGTTGCTCTGAGGGGTGCTTTTGGCACAGTGTGTTCCACACGCCTGGGAAGCGCATCTTCTGATAACCAGAGCCACTGGTGATTATAAAGCATGTGTACGGAAGAAGTCTTGCTGAAGCTGTTTAAAGGGATGAAAGAAGACGTTGGCAGTAGCTGGGAGCTCTCCTAAATTAGTATTCACTACCACTCTGGTCCTTTTTCCACTGACCTTGCCACCGAGTCAGTAGTTACACTCAAATATGCTGTCTCAGTGGTGAGGCAAGAGCTGTCAGTGGTGGCCCTAGTTAGCCCCAGTGTCATTAGTCTGTGTCAGAAAACCCTCTACCAGGCAAGTGAGGGTGAAAACCACGTGGTAATATTTATAGAGATACATACTTTGTGACAAATGACCACTGCCTCAGAAATGAAAGCTGAATAATAAGTAAATATTCATCTTAAAATAGAAGTAAAAGGGATAACACAGGTATGCAAGAAAACAATGAAGGCAGACCCGAAAATGGGGGGCTCCAAGGAAAAAGCAGATGTTATGGTGCATGATTTTTTGGGGAAAAAAAGATGAAGAAGCTGTTAGGGAGCTGGCTGGTGGCTGTCACAGCAGCTGGGAATGGCAGGGCTACACTGCAGCCCCTGTCCCCTGCATGGACTGTGCACTATGTCTGTGTGCAAGACATACTCAGGCTGAAATGCTCTTGGTCTCACCAGACTGAGCCCAAGGTCTGGGCTTCTCTTTATGTTTCGAGGGTGATGTAGTCACCTCTAGCTTAGCTTACCTATGTGCATAATACACTGGAACAGGTTGCCCAAGAAAGTTGTGGATGCCCCATCCCTGGAAGTGTTCAAGACCAGGCTGTATGGAGCTTTGAGCAAACTGATCTAGTGGAAAATGTTGAACTGGATGATCTTTGAAGGTCTCTTCCAATCCAAACCATTCTATGATTCCCTGGTGTTGTCCATGTGCAGATGTGTAACCTGTGGATGTCCAGGTACCTGGAAATAAGACTCCATGGGTGCTTTATGCCAGCTGGCTTAGAAGTAAACAAATCCCTTCAAGCATGCCTGACTCCTTCCACTAAGTGGAGGCAGGATCAAGTGGGTGAGCTCAGAACACGTGCAGGTCAGAGCTGTGGATGGATAAAGAGAGAGCCCTTCTTCCCCCAACCTTGAAGAATACCTGCCTTTATCCTCTGGCATATGGAGGGACTTAACATTTTGGTCATTGATTTTCCACCCTCTGAGCTGTAAGCACATGGTACATCCTCTTTTGAGCAGATGGATTTCCATGTGTGGTTGCAATGAACGCCATGTTCTGCTGGGCTGGATCGCAGAGGAACATCTCCAGTTCATCATCTTGCACGAGTCCTCAGCGTGGAGGAAAAGCTCAGTTTTCTTATGAAAAGAACACTGTAAGCAAGATGGAAAAATTTATCAGAATGACCTGATCTATGAGCCCTTTTGAGTGTCTGAATAAACTTAGATTATGAAGAGCTAGGGCAGATTATTTGAAAACGGATCCTGTGAGTAGATAAGGGGCTTTCGAAACTCCTCCTAATCTGTTGCTATGGTTGGTTGGTATGTCTCCGCAAATTTTAAAGGACAAAGGTAATGTCAAACAGACTGTGTGAAAACAGCTGGATCGACAGAGTGAAGGCTTCAAGACGTGAGGAATGCCACACACATCCCTCTACAGCTCTCTGTGTTCACCTCCCAGTGCTTGTTTAAGCCGTTATGTTGCATTATGCTCAGGTAAATGGAGGATATATCATATCCTTTGGCATGGACATTGCTTGGGTGCAACAGAGACAAATTCTTAGCTGTGTCAGTTTTAAACTACACATGTAGTGATTACTAAGTATTAGGAATGAACATTAATGCTTGTCAGTTCAGGAGCAGGTTCCACAAGTGGTGAAGATATCTCTCCAGCAGCTGTCTTCCTGCAGGCTGCCACTCACTTTAATCTCCCTGTCACCTATATTTCTCAGGCACTCGGCAGTCCCTCAATTTCACTGCTGAAAATTATGTGCTTCAGATGTTTCATTGAGAAATTTTATAGTTTGGTTACCTTACAGGGAGGAATCTCCCATAAATTATATCCCTGAATTTCCCTAATATTTTTTTAATACCTCATTTAGGGTTCCAGTCACAGCATGTCCCATCTCAAAGCTATGGCAAATTAGGGAGGTCTAATGAGAAATCGTTTTTGGACAAACTTTCCTAAGGGTCATTCAGAAAAGTTCTCCAGCAAACTCAGAAAGTTTTGAGAGGTAGGGAGCAGTAAAATTTCAAATACGCACAAACATGGCTTGGGAACAAGCAACCCCTCTGACCAGCTTCTCTGTCTCTCAACTCCGTGTATGTGTGTGTGTGTGTTGACACACTGGAGTCTTTCTTTTCTTCCCTTGTAATGTCTCCCTGCCTGTCTATTTTCTTTATTTTTTTTTTCTCATAACCTTTTATACTTTTCTCAAATCCTGTGTGCTCCATTTTTTTTGCCTCTTTTTATTTCCTTGTAACTCACCAGGATCTTCCTTTTTAGTTCTAGAAAGGGTTCCTGTTATCCTTTCCAATTCCTTTCTTGCTACTCTCTGAGCCCAAAGCCAAATTGTAGCACAGTCCCCTGCCTTGGCCTGCCCTGCACTCCCCCACACAGCAGGAACCCCCAAGCATCTGGTTCATACAAGTGAATCAACTCCTGAAATGGGGTGTATTCCCCTGTAGGTGTGTGTAGGGAGGATGGGATGCTACCTGAGGACTGGGGATGGGGCAGAGCCTGGGACACCCCAACTCTTAGGTACATCAGCAAGTTCGTTGATGATACAAAACTGGGAAGGGTGGCAGACACACCAGAAGGCTGTGCTTGCAATCCAACGAGATCTAGATTATCTGGAGAGCTGGGCGAAGGTGAACCTCATGAAGTTCAATAAGGACAAGTGTAGAGTCCTGCATCTGAGGAGGAATAATACCAGACACCAGTACAGATTAGGGGTCGTCCTGCTGGAAAGCAGATCTATGGAGAAAGACCTTGGAGTCCTAGTGGACAGTAAGTAGTCCATGGGACAGCAGTGTGCCAATGGACTACTTGGCAAGCAAGAGGGCAATGGTATCATGGAGTGCATTAAGAAAACTGTCCAGCAGGTCGAGGGAGGTTCTCCCTCTCTACTCTGTCCTGGTGAGACCACACCTGGAATACTGTATCCAGATTTGGGCTCCCCAATTCAAGAAACAGCTATCTACTAGAAAGAGTTCAATGAAGAGCTACCAGGATGATTAAGGGACTTGAACACCTCTCCTGTGAGGAAAGGCTGAGACACCTGGGGCTGTTTAGTCTGAAAAAGAGAAGGCTGAGAGGGGATCTTATTAACGTCTATAAACATCCGAGGGGTGGGTGTCAAGAGGAAGGGAACAGACTCTTTGTGGTTCCCGGTAGTAGGACAAGGAATAATGGGTACAAACTAGAACACAGAAGGTTCCACCTCAACACGAGGAGAAACTTCTTTATTGTGAGGGTGACGGAGCCTAGAACAGGCTGCCCAGAGAGGTTGTGGAGTCTCCTTCTCCGGAGACTTTCAAAACCCACCTCGATATGTTCCTTTGTGGCCTGCCCTAGGTGATCCTGCAGGTGGATTGGACTAGATAATCTCTAGAGGTCCCTTCCAACCCCTAACATTCTATGATTCTGTGATACACTTGTTTTTATGTCTCCACAATTCCATGTGTTCTATTATACATATTCTTAATGTATAGTCTATATATAGAGGAGACATAGGATATTTAATATTCTTCTTTTCTGCCTAACTGTAGACTCTCATTTAGAAAGGTAAATTAGTATAATTCAGACTTCTTAAACTAGGTTACCTAATGATCATGATGATCCAGAGGACTTTGTAAAAATTCACTAAAGTGTCCTGCAGATATACTATAAAAAAAGGTCATAAAATCAAAATCTGCACTTCTTTCTTTCTTAAACTTTTCATGTAGAAATAGCAATCAACTTACAAATGAGACAGAGCAGACCAGGTCCATCATGCCAAAGCCTGGATATTGAAGTCGGAAGTGTGGACACTCTTGACTTCTAAACACAGTTCACCTGGCCCATTCTGAGAGGAATAACTGGGCCCTCCGAACTCCCATTTCTCCCTGCTGACTATAAAACCACCCTAGATAGCTATCTCAGAGCTAGGCCTATATGTTATCTGAAGTTAGTTGAGGAAACTGTACCCTGAATGACTGCCAAGAAAAAAAAAGAAAATTTAAAATAAACCAAAAAAGGATGACAGAGAGACACTTCTATTTGTTTTTCAGAGGAGAAAAAAGCCAGTTCTTTTATAGTAACTGGGGCAAAATTAGTCATTATAAGAGGCCGACACAGCTCAATGTAATGTAAGATAGATACATATTTAAAATGGATCAGAAGAGAATGCTCTTCATAATCTAAATATGTGAATAAGCCTAAATTGCTGATGAGACACACTCAATTTTGCGGTGCAGAAATGAGTGACACAATCATTGTGAAATATCAACATCTTAACAGCAGAATTTACATCAAAATTTACACAAGCAAATACCCCCAAACTGAATAGCCTACCCTTGAATACACATCTAAATCTGGTTTAGTATAGAACATTATCATTTATCACACAGGCAAACATAGCTTACTTCTGTGGAGAAAAAAAATAAAAAGCAGCTAAATAGGCAGGTACTACTGATACTAAATATAAATAAAACAGCATGCTAAGAGACTGATCTTCAAATCAGTGGTAAATCCTTATTAATTTGTATATAGCAGAAAACCATATCTGAAAAATACAAAACTTTAGAAAACTGCTTCAGAAGTTTTTCATACTGCTGCAATTACTTTAGTAGCAATTGCTTTTTGTCCTGAAAAGTGATTTTTGTTCAGCCAACTTCTGTCCCCAGTGGCACTCTATTTTTATCTACAGGAGAGAAAAGGAACAAGTGAAACGTATATTCATATCCAAAGGAAGGGGCTTAAACACAACATAGTGCTGTTACTTTAAAAGAGTTATATTTTTGCACTAGGCACTGCTTCCCGTGTGCATCTGCATATGTGTGTTTATGTGTCTCTATATGCAAAAAGTGATAAGTAGCTACATCATTTACATTTTTACGGCTGAAGCCCTTGATTGGATTTTCATAATGCCAAGAGGACCCATTCGGGATTCAGGTCCTGCTGTGCAAATACACACTAAGACACCTGCCCCAAAGAGCTTGTAACTCTAAGAGGATAAAATGTGGCAGGGGAAATATTAGAGGGAGATGAAGTGACTCTCTCTGGTTAGATGGGAGGGTTGGTCAGCTCCAGGACCAGAACAAGCATTTGTACTTGTCTGGCACTGATTTATTGATGAATCAGCAGCACTAATCCAGCTCTATACTGGGCTCACAGCCAGATTGTACCTCGCTCTTGTGCTTGTGGGTGTCAAAATGTTCCTGATATTGGCTGAGCTGCATAGCAATATTATCCCCTCCCAGAGAAGATCCCCCCTCCATGGGATAACTCAGCCCTCATTTTCTGCATGCACGCTTGCTAGAAATTATGCCCAAGACCCAAGTAAGGAAAAGATTTTGCTGTTGTTGCACTTCTCTTTGGGGTAGGAGGGGTAAGGAAAATAATTCCCTGCTACAGACTTGTTTCTCCATCACACATAAAAGAAAGGCCAGCTACAAGGAATATCTCAAACTCCTATGTCTGTCCCCCAGGGACATCGCTGTCAGACGGGAACTCCCAAGGAGTGACGAGCTCTGACACAATGCCACATACCACCTTTCCTGGCTCTGCGTATCAGCCTTCCACAATGCCCTCACCAAACACCAGGAAGTCCACGTCTAAAGTCCAGACCCTTATCTCCAACACACGGCCATAGCCAGTCAGGGAAGCAGGCAGGTCGCCTTGAGCACTGGATGGAGGTGAAATGAAAAGCAGGGCACAGGAACATTCCTGAACTTTCAGCCCTCTCTGAAACCAGGGTGCCAGAGCTAGCCTGAAAATGAGGCACCTGCATTTGCTCAGGACAAGGAGGTTGACTCTTGCAGAAGTTTCCTACCGCTGCATTTTTATTAGTTGTCAGCCCTGATGGTTTTGGAACAAGCCAGGCCATCACTGATGATGTACTGTTTAACCCCACTGTGGAGGAGAAACATGGTGGTACAAATGCAGCCATTTGGCCTTTTCTGTTACTCCCATGTCTTTTTATTTCTGGTGAGGAATTGCCCAAGTGACCAAGAGAACAAATTAAACAGATTGCTTGCTTAAGCTGCTCAAGTCTCTTCCAAAGAGCAATAGAAACTTTCATGATTCTGGTATGCAGC
This sequence comes from Baryphthengus martii, assembly GCA_013396935.1. Classification (NCBI taxonomy): domain Eukaryota; kingdom Metazoa; phylum Chordata; class Aves; order Coraciiformes; family Momotidae; genus Baryphthengus; species Baryphthengus martii. Next base: position 202,827 of record VWZK01019030.1, on the reverse strand, counting down.
AATGAGAATAAAAGATGCAAACTGGTGTGATTGTCCATGGTACCTCTATTGGTGGATTTATGCAAAATTCAGAACCCCCTAAAACTGTCTTTTTCTTCTACTGTACAAATTCATGATTTGTTTTGGTGTTGCCACCATCCCTGTGATGCTGGCCCAAGATGTCACAGGAGTTTGGGAAAGCTTTAGATAACAAATTCAAAATTGCAACATAATTTGTGGCTAAAGCCTGAATGCCTGTTTCATGCTCTCAGTGTAGTGTGTGTGCTTTCTTGCAAGTTAAGTCATCCATGTCTCCGTTCCTCAGGGTTTGCATATGCAAACCCATGAGCAGCCACTGAGGTTAATGTTTGGGTAGGTGGTTTTGTAAAGTGGAAATTGCTGATGGATCTGTGGGGTTATTCTAGATGGCTATTTGCATTGGGTTTGTACATATACAAAAAGGAAGGTTAGTGGTATTCATAGTTTTTAAATACAGTTCTTAAATAAGGGTGTGTTTAATTGAGGTTCACATATACTCCTTGGGAATAGACACCGTTGATAAATTCACAGAAGCTGCTTCTTCTCCACCACTGCTGCAAGACCAAAGAGTCTTTTATATTCCCGTTCTTGTGTGGTTATCCTTCTAAACCAAATGTAATCAGCTGACTTGGTTTTGTGGGTTGCTCTACAAAGTCTTTGTGTGCAGTGCTTTCCCTCCCCACAGCTGTGCAGGGCATGTGAACCCGTATCTCCCGCTCCTTGTGGAGTCTGCAGAGGTATCCCAGAGCACAGGCTGACAGAGGAGGAAAAAAAAAAGAATACAGTATTAAAGAAGCAAAAGGAAGGGGGGGGGGGGTGTGTGTGTCACATTGTATATTCATTCGGAGAAGATGACAGTCTCATCAAAGTTAAGATGGGGTTTCCTCCCCTCCCTATTTCATTGTCCCTTATGCACTCCCATAAATGACACACATACACGTCTGTGGTAAGTTTGGGTTATTTGCTTAGGTAGGCTTGGACTATTTGGTGGGTTCTTTAAGAATCTTGAATGTAGATATTTCTGTTTCCTTAGAGATGAGGGTCAAGTGACTGTGTATGTTGTACACCTGGCAAAACTAACTTTGTCCTCATCTTCGCTGACACAATTGCACAGTCCCTGAGCCCCACATTGCTAACAGGCAATGACTGACTATCTGCCACTGTCACGCTACTGGCACCATGTGGGTTTCTTCTTGAATGGATTTCTCCTTTTTGTTATGTAAAAAGGTTTCTCACTTTTTCCTGGCCGTTGGAGGGTGACTTGATATAGACAGGTGGAGAATGATGTTTCACTCCCTAACATCTTATTAAGCCTACTGCCTTCTCCCTCTAGTGCACTTTCTGATAGCTAAGCCTTACACGGGGATGAATCTGGTGGATCTGTCCAAGGGGTTAAAACGTTACTTTCTACATCTCCAGAGGCAGCCTTAAACATACCAGAAATCCTCAGAGGAAGAGTCTTTGTTCTCACACTGCTGAAAAGATCCTGAAGATCAGAGAGCAGAACATGTTCATGATGGTACACACAGACTTACTGCTTGCTTTATAAGAGTGATCACTGTTAGTTATGTTATGGAAGGAATTATTTTAGGAAATGTCATTTTTGTTTTAATTATTACTAGGAATCAGACACCAGAGAAATTCTGTACTTCCTAAGAAAACGTCATTCTTGTCCTCTTCTAGTATACCGTTTCCTCCTGCATAGGCAGGCACTGAGGTTAGAGGTATGGATGTGGACCTTTTCTGAGAACAATAAACCACCTATTTTGACTTCATGTGTCTGTGGTTTGTATGTTCTCTTGTGAGAACATTACAAACATAAGCATTAAACAATTGTAGTATGATACTTATTTAAGGATTGGTGCCCTACCCAAGCATAATGGATCTATACTCTTGTACAGATCTTTTTTTTCCTCTCTTTTTTTTAATGACTTCTATTGAAATTGCGAATGTACTATTTATAATAAAGTAGCTTTAAGTTTGTTCTTCACAGTTTGTAGAAAAATCTGAGAAAGCAAGATCTACTTCATCCTCTTGCCAACTCAGGATGATATTTGCCCAGATCATTCCAGCAATGGCGTTATACTGAAGGTGTTCCAGGCATCTTGCATGCGAAAAAAAGAGCACATAACCTGGATATATGAACAAATGAGTGTGCTGAGTAATTCACCCAGAAAAATATCAAGTAGAGCTTAAAAGGGGACTAATATAGAGCTTCATTTAAAGCTGAAAGCAAAACTCCTACATTGTTGAAAAAACTAAGGCAGTTCCTTTTCTATCTCTAACACCAGAAGAACCAGACTCCAGGATGTAGATGGTAAGGTAGGACTCAGAGTTAATAAAAACCTTATCTGTATATGCTTAAATTTTGCTCAAAACAAACCCTTGGTGGTTTGTTGATAGTATACTCTCAACTGAAAAAAACATCTAGGATGTAACATTCAGCATTGCCTTCTCTTGGTGGATCAGCTGCCTCTGGTGTCTGAGAGGCAAGCAGTTGTGATCAGTACTATTAAGTGTGGTAGGGAAGGTAGTGCTGCCCCTGGGAGATTGGCAAAACCAATGCAGCGTGTAGGGTGGGAGGCACTTTCTTTACATTTTTCAGATGTTTGCCTCATGTAATATCTCTCCAGGCCTGTATTAGGTGAGCTTCCCTCTTTACCCAAAGAGCTCATCCACAATTTAAGAACAGCTAATGGTCACAGAGGAGATCATGCTACATTGTATGGCTTTTACAAGTTACCTTAATGAATATCTAGGGGTGAATTAAAATCAAATAGGCTATTTCTGCAGGAAAATGGCTTCTTTCTCTGCTTTCTGCCAGAACTTTTCACGACCCATCTTCTACTCTATTCCAGAAAAATGCTGTTCTTCCTTTTCCCATGTGTCTCTTTCCTATATTAGGGATGGTTTCTTATCTCTTCTCATTCCCTCAAAACACCTGTTGCCTGCTGTTGCCTGTTGTTGTCCCCAAGCTGGCCCTGCAAGAGGCAGCAAATGTGCCACAGAGGAGTCACAGGTGCTCTACCAATCACTCAGATGTGCTTAATGGGAATGGTGGTCCAGTGATCTTGGTCTGGTGGTCATTTGAAGACCAGGCCATGCATAGAGGGATTGAATAAGGAGAAGGGTCGCATGAGAGCCTTGCGGCAGCGTGTGTTGCCATTGATTAATGGACATTTCAGAGTGGAGAGCAAAAGTAATGAAACATGAAATAAGGCTGTTACAAAAATGCAGTGGAGGATTCACTCTGTGGCCATAACATTGGGCTCTAATATTATGTTGCCAATAGTTTTGTATTGCTTTTGTCTAGCGTACCTCAGCTGGTCCTGGGACCTCTCTAGAAGGTATCTACAAGTATGTGATACACATATTCCTGTGATTCTTTTCTTTTTTTCCTGTGAGACAGCCCATATTGCCCATCAGATGTGTTCTTATCCAAAGTTGTTCCTCACCTGATGTGACCAAGAAGAGCTTCACTGAGTAATGAAATGGCAAAAATGACTTTCTATTATCTACAGATTGCAGAGAAGGACTTGAGGGTACTGGCGGATGAAAAACTGGACATGAGCCAGAAATGTGCGCTCACAGCCCAGAAAGCCAATTGCATCCTGGGTTGCACAAAAAGAAGTGTGGCCAGCAGATCAAGGGAGGTGATTCTGCCCCTCTGCTTTGGTGAGGCCCCACCTGAAGTACTGCATCCAGCTCTGGTGTCCTCAGTACAAGACAGACGTGAACCTGTTGGAGTGGGTCCAGAGGAGAGACACAAAAATGATCAGTGGACTGGATCACCTCACCTGTAAGGAAATGCTGAGAGAGCTGGGGCTGTTTAGCCTGGAGGAGTCTTGGGGGACACCTGATTGTGGCCTTTCAGTACTTAAAAAGGGGCTTATTTATAGCAAAGATACTTTTTAATACGGCCTGCAGTGATAGGACATGAGGAGATGGTCTTAAACAAAAAGGGGGTAGATTCAGACTAGAGATAGGGAAGACATTTTTTCTAACGAGAGTGGCGAGACAATAGAACAGCTTACCCAGAGAAGTGGTAGATGCCTCATCCCGGAAAACATACAAGGCCAGATTGGACAGGGCTCTGAGCAATCTGATCTGTAAAGATGTCCCCGCCCATGGCAGGGGGGTTGGACTAGATGACCTTTAAAGGTCCCTTCCAACTCTAACCATTCTCTGATTCTATGGATCTGACACATTTATGCATCTATTCACTTCTCATCTCTGGACTAAATCCAGAAATCACAGTTAGTAGTATGGAAAGCCCTTACAGGAGTGGTCTTGTATTATTCCATCACTAATATTTAGGAGATCACTGAAGGCACTGAACAGGGTCTTATTGTGTAAGCCCTCCTTTTAGACACCTCTGGAGAGTGATCCATCCCACCCTGTGCTAGAGCTGGGCCTTGGCTTTGTAAAGGCAAACAGGGTCTGTGTCTAATGTGCTTACCTTTTATGGTCAATGGAGAGATACAGGCACTTCTAGGTCATGATTCATCTTGTCCAAATGTAGGCATCAAGAATAATTAGGTGAATCACACTCTGAAAGTGCTTATTTCTCTCAGTTATAATGGGAAATTATAAAGGGAGGACAAGGTGATTGACTTGCATGTATACACCTACCCTGTCAATGCCTCCAGGGAGGTGAGATGAACCTCCTACAGATCTAAGATAAGTGTGATGAGTTGCCCTCTGGAGGGTCTTACTCCTCTCTAGTGCTTAGGAAAGAAGTCAAAGACAGGCATGTAGCTTAGACTAGACACTCAACTTTTGATATACGAACAACAAATTAAATTATTCCTACCTTCAATCTGTATATGCCACTAACAAGAAACTATTTTTTTCTGGAATTGTTGGCCATGCTCCAAAAGAGGTATCAAGGATTTAGGAAGCAAATGCAGATAAAATTCTGAGAAGTTTCACAGTAAATTTTTTCATATTTTATTTAAAGATTTTTATTTCACATTCTAAGTTTTCTCTTTTGATGATCAATTTGTAACTCTAAAAAAACAGGAGATTAACTCTTCTTTGGCATTGGCAGGATTAACCCGAATACTCTAATGGCAGGGAGGTTGTGCCTGGCTAATTGAGGGCAGATTTAGGCCCTTCCTCCACAACTTTTTGATAGCATCAGTCTCTTCTACTTCAATTCTTGTTTGTTCGAAACTTGACGAGAGAGAAAATCGCCTGCTGGAAGTTGTCTCCTGTCACTACATAGAGCAGCAAGTTTCCAAAAGTATTTAATGCTGCTAAAGGTTTAGCTATAATCAACATCAAAAGGATTGTGTTCTTCAAGTGGCAGCTAACTGGTCGTACTCGGAGCTCCAGACAAACCCCTCGAAAGATGTGGAAGGGAAGGAAGCACACATAGAAGACCACCAAGAGGACGACAGCAAGTCTGCGAGCCTTTTGTTTGTAGCAAGCCCGTGTGTGGGGCCCAGTAGCCAAAGTGCAAATAATGAGCACGTAGCACAGAGTCACTGTGAGCATGGGCAAGAAGAAGGCCAGGCCGGTCAGAAGCCAGTTATACCACCGACTAGCGTCAAGGTCCTCAGCAGCAGCCAAGTCTGGGCAGATCGTCCTGTTCTGCGTATGCTTCGTAGCAATCAAGATACCCAAGGGGCTGATGGCCACCAGGGAAATCATCCAAACTAGTACGCAAGTCACCACTATCCATCTCCGGTTTTGAACAGAAAAGCATTTAATTGGGTAGACAACTACAAAAAAACGGAAGATGCTGAAGCAACTAAGGAAGATAATCCCACTGTACATGTTGAAGTAGAAACAAAAGTGAATAAACTTGCACATGAAGTCCCCAAAAACCCAGTTATTTCCATTGGCAGAATAGTGTATGAAGAAAGGAAGTGTGGCTACATATAATAGGTCAGTGATAGCCAAGTTTAACATAATGATGGTGCTGCTTTTCCAGGGCCTCATCTTGACAAAGTAAACAAAAATTGTCACAATATTCCCAGGGAAACACACCAGGAAGATCAGGCCGTAAAGGATGGAGAGATAGAATTTCACCTGTAAGAAATCTTCATCCTTGCAGCTTGCCATCGGGTCTGTGTGGCCTGGCAGAGAAGTAAAATTGCTGGTGTGTTCAGATGCCATGTTTTCAGAATTTTTCTTAAAGCTTTACAAAAATCAGATGTTTAATTTTAATTGATTTATTGGGACAAATGCATTCAGTTAAATCTTTTGTCACTGGAGAAAATGTATGTTTGACAAGGCATAGCAGCAGGAGGGAACAGGGATTTGCTAACATACCCAGCTCTGACCTAAATAACCTCACTCAAATGTTTAATTTCACCCTTACCTCTCCTTTAATTTTGATAATGATTAATTTTACTCTTGCTTTATTTAACCTCCTACATTGAAGAAGATAATTACTACTTATCCGCAAACCCTCAGGAGTAGGAAGCATACAGTTAGAGAGCTACAGAGAGTTTGGGCTTAGATTTTGCAAAACCATGGATTAGTCTTAGCCTTTCAGAAAGCAGAACCGTACCTATATCTTACCTTCATTAATCTGAGATAATCAGTGTTTAGTGCTCCTGAAACCAGAGATGCTGTTCTGGTTTCATGAAAACCAAAAGACATTAGGTTCAGATACAGATCTCAGGACATGATTCTCCCATAACCTGACAGTTATGGCTCATCTCCTGAATATGAGCTTATTCTCTTGGAGCCATTGGAGTATAAAATGAGTATAAACACTTTTGTTTTTAAAATCAAGCTTCATAATGGCATAAAATTTATTTAAATTAATAAAGATCTTTTTCTCAAAGTGAAGGGGGAAGATGGAAAGCACAGATATTGAGTGAAGGCACTGATCCTGCTTCCCATTTTGTGTGAATTAGAGCTAGATAAACGTGTCTCTGAAATGGTTTCTCATCTGCCATAGCCAGTTTGGATCTCTCCACAGTGAATTCAAGACATAAACTTTCTTGGTAGTGTTTTAATCTGAAAGAATGGTATCCAAGGATGAAAGTCATCTCATTTAACTTCAGGTATCAGAAAGTTAGATGCTTAAAGTGGAGCCAGTCCTCCTAAGCCCCTTGATTACCATCAAGGGAGAGATGTAGGTTCCTCCAGGACATAATGTATCTTCCTATAAGTGACATTTCTAAGAAAAAAAATATTTACTTTTTTGGCATACCTACTTCTTTCCATTGATGGCAAAGGCAGCCCAAGGTGACAAGTTCATACCTGGATGCCTAACTTTCAGATGTCTCAAGTGAGGCAACAGACGTGCCACTGTGGGTCTTCAGCATCTCAGGTGGCTACCACTCCTTCAGATCCTAACCTAGTCCATCTGAAAAATTATTTTTAAATGACTTCATAAAGTGCTAGACAGGGTACTATCAAGCCCTCTCTTGTTCAAGAAACGGTCTTCAAAATAAACCAGTGTTACATTGAACACCCAGGATGAAGTCATTGCATTAAAAAAAAAAAGGGGGGGGGGGGGGGGGGGGAAAAAAATGTTTTATTT
>VWZK01019030.1:175099-195242 GCA_013396935.1 Baryphthengus martii | reverse complement strand
GGGGGGGGGGGGGGGAGGTGGAAGACAAAATTGTTTTATTGTAGTCCTGGAAATCCTGTATGCATAATTATTTTTTGATGTGTTTCAGTTAAAAGCATTTAGCATGTTACCTGTATGGATGTTTTTACACTATCCCAATGACCAGCAGAACATGACAAATTTTCTCTGACAAAGCCAGTCATTATATCTGGGACACAACAGGAATTAATTGATCCTACTCAGCCAGAAAGATGGGCAACGCTTTGTTATTCAGGATCACATCAGAAAGGAATTTGAACAGCCTCCCCACAATTTAGTTAAAACACTAATGCTTTTCAATATGAATGCTCTGGTATAGTAGTTTTGCAGTCAAAGATACATTAGGTTAAGGCTATGAAGGTTGTTTTTAAAAAATCCAATTTTACATTCATACAAAAGCTAGGGATGGATATACACATTTTCTCTCTGCTGCTTGGTGATATCACTGTCACCCACATTTATGCCTCTCACTGGTGTATTTCAAGTAAAGTTATACAAAATTTTCTAGAATATTTGATTCATCCCCAGTTTAGTACTCCTGCGCTGCTGATCAGTTCTTCACTGCAATCTTGAACTCTCCAAACTGAAAATGAAGAAATATTACTTACCTGAAAGCTTGCAATTCTATTTCTCTCCTTGATACTGCTTTGAGCAGAGTGCTACAAATGCAATGTATTTATGTCTTCCTTACAGTGAAGCAGGTTTTAGTATGGCTTTGCAACCATATACATTCTCTCCCTGGCAGATTGAGACTCCACGTGGCTGTAAATTAGGAGACTGGTAGAAAACCTCAGTTACTGGCTCAGGTATCAGCTGTTAGACCTGGGTGGCTGGATGAGATCTCTTTTGCCCTCTGTCATTCACACTGTCTTGCCTTCAGCGGGCAGATTGCGCTTTGCTGGCAGCAGTTCTGCGTTTTGAGGTAGACTTCCGGTATTCAAATAGCAGCAGATCACATTTAAATTAGTGCATATGTGTGCATGTGTTTATAAATTAAAATTAAATTTATTCTCCATTTCCTGTCAAGTGAAACCTAATCACCAAAGTGAATAGATGTGTTGCCATCTCAAGGTCAGATGAAAAACGATATGACATACTCTCCTCATTAAAAATGAATTTCTAATGAAGTACAATTTTCATCTAATATAAGCAATGAAGGTTTCTTTTGACGTCATGTGCGTTTCAGGAACTGTGGCGTACTTTCTGCTTATTTTTGGTGAATGAAATATCCACAAATAGTATTGGCTGGTTATTACTTGAGTAGCTGAAGTTGTGAATCTGTTTTCTTTTGAGCCTTTGGGCGTCATGATTCACAAGAGATGCATTTTTTCCATGTTTTTTGAACCAAAAGACTGTTCTTGAATAAAAATCTCATTATCATCCTTAGCTCAAGGAACAAGATCAAAAGAGATTATTATTTAAAAGGAAAAAAAAAGCCATAGTACCTTGAATTTTGAAACTGCAAGCTTCAATCCCTGAGCTCGCAACCTGGTCCATGCAAAGAGGTCCAGCATGGCTAACAGCCTTTTGGCCTTGGTATGTTTTATAGGTCCTACTTGCTGATGAGGCTTGTGATCTGGTATTAAACGAGCAAGCTTTCATTTCTGAAGATTATGTGTAGTAGTGTAGTTAAGTTAGAACCACACAGGGAAGAATATTTTTCAGAAGACTATCTTGACTCTCCTTGAGTGCCTGTACTGTGGGCATGAGTTGGGAGAAGGCCATCTGTTTTGCTAATCATACTGCAGGGAGAGAAGGGTAAAAGGGACAACCAAGACAGGGGCAGCAGTAACATCTGACAACTGCAACATTATCTATCTGCTACCGTTAGGGGAAGGGCATCACCGCTGTTGCCATCTAACCAAGCTTTTCCCTAGGTGAATGCCCAGATCACTTTTAAAAAATGCTCAGAGTTTCTCAATAATTGTAAAATACATGGCCGTGTACCAGCTCAGGGATCAGCAACTCTTCAAATAGCTATTACCCTGTTCCTAGACGCTGCTTGTGTCATTAGAAGCCATTTGTATGAGGTCATATTGTTATAAGCACAGGAGGAGCTAATTATAGTTAGGGATCATTTAATGCATCCACTACTTAATCCATTATACCCTTAGGCAATAGAAAACCTGTGCAGCAGTGGCTGGTATTTATCCTTCCTTGGCGATGGCAGTGCCTTATGTGAAGCAGAAATAAGCCGCTCTGCATGGAGACTGAGCTCTGCTCCTTAGCTTACCCAAATCTTTCTTACCAGCACCTATAGAGATCACGCAGCTCCTGCCTCCCTCCAGCTTCCCTGCACCCTTCACCAGGCTTTCAGTAACACCTCATTGCACATGGACCTTCGGAACATTGGTTCTGCTTGCAGCCATGCAACTGGCACAAGGACTTGAGATAATTATGGATAAGGTAACAAGGGCCAATAGTGAATGTCGGATTGAAATTGCTTGGCTGGCATCATGTAGGATCTCTACGAATAAAGGTTTATCCTGCAAGTGTGACTGTCAGCTTTTTAGTCTGTGGGCCTTTTTGCCTTACCATCATTTTCTCCACCTCATGTCCATTGACCTTTGAAGTCTGCCCATGGGTAGACCAAGTTGATCCTTAGAAAAAAAAGCAGCCCTTTTTGTGTTTTAAGGCTATCATCACCCCGCTCCCCTCTGCAAGCATTGGAATGGAATCAAAATATCCTGTAGTTTCACAATCAGCTTAAGTGACTCTTAATTGCAGGCTGCTGTCAAAAGAGCTGGCAGCACCACCTCTCTACTCTTCATCTTAAACCACACGTTTTCAACAGCCCCAGTGCTTGTGCAATCATGGGATGTGTTGGATAAGTGAGCAGACTTGAAAACAGGCCTGTTTTCTTATTCTCTGGTTAGCTCTCTGGCACTCTGGTAAGAAGCTCTGGCAATTTTCATGGGTGGGAAGGCTCCAGAGCTTACAGGAAGAAGTGATGAGGACTGACCAGGGGACAATAGGAGGACAGCAGAGGTAGACCAGTGCACAGTGGCAGCGAGGTTGCACCTGGCTTCCTGCTGTGGAGTGGTGTTTCTCCCACTGCTACTGGGAACCAACCACCCTCATCTGAAGCTAGTCTCCAGCAGTGCTCCCCACCAGAGACCAGCACTCATCTCTTTGTTTCACAGTCTCCTAGGCAGGCTGGATTGGTTTGTCAGATGGTCTGTTGTTTTCCCTAATTTGATGAGTATTCACAAGAATTGCAAAACCCAGTAACTGAAGAGCCAAAAGCTAACTATTTGCACTTTTCCTGAAACAGCCATTATAAGATCCCACAGAGTTCACGTGTGTATATAGTGTTGCTCTAAGTCACTGCATAAAATGGAAACTGGAATTAATTGGTGGCAGGATTATTAATTAAATATTTCCTCTTAAAACTTGATATTATAGGCTGGGTCAGTTAGCACAGAGTGCAAATTGGATCATATTTTCCTATCGTATTTTTCCTTCCGTGATGGCAGGGTGAACAGGACGCATGAGATAACAGGACAGATGAGTTTGCACACCCGCAACACACAGTCTGCTTCAAAAACATCTAGTCTAAAATGCTGAAGTGGAGAACAAGATCCAATACTTTTATTTTCCTTTGTGGCTGGTTACAAATAATGTCTCTTTCCTCCAAATGGGCTGGCCATTAGCTTTTGTTGGCATGAGGGTCCATGAACTGCTCTTTCCTCACAGGGGGTGTTCTCATCTCATAAAACATGATCTAAAATCCGAAGGCATGAGTGAAAGCCTCCTTTCAGAGTCAGATCTTTGGCCATGATAGCACCTGATGCGGCGCAGTAGAAATGACAAGGATAGCTCTGATTAATAATTATGCAGGAAATCAGGCCGTTCGTTGGGCAAGGGCTTGGGCTCCAGGGTGTTAAGAGCTTTCATTATACGTTTTACTTTTGGTTCAGCAAACATATAATCTTTCCATGGGCTATTTCCCTTAGCAGACATACATTTGTTTGGCTGATCTTACTCTGTGTGTGATTGAATATCTAATTACAGCTGTTATCAGACCACTGTAGGGAGATGCTCAGTTCTGTTGAGAATGATACCGCTCATCTTCATCACGTGGGGAAATCAGCTCCAGCTCTCCCTTCGTATTTCTCCCCTGAGACAGCCTGGTAAGGGCAGCATTTTTTTAATCACTAAATGCACAGTAACTCTAAATTAATCACAGTTAAATGCTGCCATCCAATTATGTAGGTAATAGAGACTGTTAATGAAAACTTCTGGAAAGGAATATTTTACCTTAGGAAAATGCATATATAATCTGGAATATAAGCAGCGTTGCTGCCACATCAGATGTGCAGAAGTAGTTCAATATAGTTCCAAAAATAGCCTGTATGGATCTGAGGCACTGTTTTATGGCTAATATTAGTTCTTGAAATGAATTGGTGCTCATCGACTACAGGACAAAATCTACTGCAGTCCTTAGATCAGCACTGAACTTTCAGAAGGTGAGTTGCTGGGTGAGGAGTGGGGAGAGTAAAGACAGTGGGACAATTTGCCTGCTCAAAGCCAGAATGCGCTCAGATACCTTGGTACAGCATCGGAAAGACCATAAACTAGTGAATTAAAAACACTGCAGGAGCACCCAGCTATGAAGCGGCCTTAAACACAGCAGCTGCATCACTTAAAGTTTTCCCAGCAGACACTAAAAGTCAAACTAAACTCATTAGAGACATGACAACAGTTGTAATTGTTTTAGGTAATGGGGCTTTTCCTGAAAATGACCCAGCTCTGTCTGTCTGAAAACACAGAGGACCAGTTTGCTGCCTTGTTATTTTGGTTATTTTTCAATTCCAAGACAAAGTAGCCTCTAAACTCTTGTGAGATAAGATGTACATCCTTGGCTTCCAGTAATGTATTGGTACAGGATTCAGCAAAGGGTGCTGTTAATGTGGCCTCCAACATACAAGCAAGTTTGCAGTGATCAAAGGTATATCCTGTTGTGGTGCCATGGCTCTTTTAATTTGTTTTCAGGGTGCTTTGGCACCTGAAGAAAAGTTTGCCCTTTGCCTTAGGCCACTCTGATAAAGCTTTGTCTTCACAAAATGACTTGTACCGTCACAGCCCTCTACACATGCATTTAATACACACAGCCAAAAATGAGCCTTTCCATTAGCCAGATACAGTCCCCTCAGTGAACAGAAGCCCTTAACTAATGCCTATTTTATGGCTAATGTCTCTTCTTGGCAGGAAGACACTGCGTTGCTTCATTACTGTGCTGGTCTCCCTCTGGACCCAGCTCTGGCTTTGGAAGTGAGCCTTTCCCAGTGGGACTGGTGCCAAGAGCAGCACAAGGAGGGAAAGGAAGGGAGCTCAGCCATATAGGATGCACTTGATATTTTAAAAGCATCGTTTCCCTCCCAAGCTTCTCTTTTTTAATTCTTTTCTCTACACAATCACTAAAGGTATAACCTGGTAAATTAGTTGTTTGCATTACTAATGCTTGTTTCTGATAAGGTGAAGTAATTATCAGGTAGAATTTTACTATCATAAAACAATAAGCAGAAATAATTCTCAGTGAAAGTGAGATAGGGAAGTTGCTTGACCACAGCAACAAAATAGACAGAACTAGAAATCCAGAAGGAAATGCCCTGCAAATTGTCACTTAACTGCAGAGTCAAAACTCTTGTATTTTTCGGAGCAGGCTACTTTGCTTTCAGACAGAGAGTTGTCCAGTCTGGGAATGTGTTCAGGCTCCTAGTCCCAAACCCTTCCTATTCCATCCTTTTTGGCAGAGAAACCCCTCTACCAGCATGGGAGCATGCAGGCAGCTCCCTCTGCTCCCCTGCTTGCCAAGGTGGCTCTGCTGGCCTCACCTCAAGAGTCATGCAGCTTCTCTGCATTCAAAAGAGTCTTGTGCTCTCTAAATGATGTTTAAATGCTAAGTATTATTATCCTCAGGCAATTAAATGGCTCTCCAACTATCCAGACTGCATAGAGGTGTGGATTGTTGAAATAGCCTTCAAAGAGATAATTCATGTAAATTCATACTTTCATTTTTCTTTTAATCTAACCTCCTTCGTCTGGCTATTTTGTGGTCATCTAAATCAAATATATGAAAGGAAGGTGCTCTTCTCTGCAGAGGCTTTCTCCTGCTTTGCCCTTCTGTGCTACCTTTAAACAAGAGCTTCAGGGACACTCCTGGGCTTTGGTCAGACCTTCTCCCTCTGAGCTTTGCAGGACTTGAGCTAACACGGCATCAGGCTTACGCACCACACCTGGGTCAGCTGGGGATCTCTGCTGTAAACTGATACATCAAATTTTCTCCATCAGGGCACGAGTTTCAGCTAAACCACTAGCACGTTGTTAAATGTGAGCATCACTTATTTCAAACACAAAGCAGTAGCCTGACTACTTTGGTTTACATAGTCCAAATCCAAAGCACAGACATCTCCCCTCTCTGAAGGATTGTCTTTGTGCATGCAGCAAGATGCTTGTCTCTCCTGAAATCCTCTGTCCAGATTCAAAGGGGTTCTACCCATGCATTGCCGGAGATAGGGTGGAAGGAAGATCCCTGGGACATGCAGTCCATCTGCTGCCCCAGACAGGGCCACATCCTTGGCAGTCTCAGCAGATGTTTTTCCAACCTCTTCTAAAAATCTTCGCTCTACCAAACTACTCCTCCACTTCTCTGCGCCCACAGGGTGTGTTGCTTCACGCCCAACATCTTCCTGGTCTCGTCCTAGCTGGGGGCATTCTGATTTCTGGATACAGGTCACATGTGTGAAGGTCACTATCATCTTTCCTTCAGTGGTGTTTCTCCCAGATTAAACAACTCAGTCCCACAAACTTTTCTTTTTTTTGGCTTTATTTCTTTGATCCTCTGTTCTACTCCCTGTCCAGCAGGTCCCCCTCCTTCTTGAAGTGCCAGGTGACATGTCTTCAGGCCAGACATGCCACCCATGTTACCAAAGCAGGATATTCATCCTGCCTGGCTGTTTGTGCTCTTATTTCGATGTCCCATTTTGTTGTTTGCCTTTTTCGCAACAGCACAACATATTTGACTGATGTTCAGCTTGTGACCTGTGCAGCCCTTCGATTCTTTACTGCAGTACTGCTGCCTAAGCAGATAGTCCAGATTTGTGCAGTTTTGACTACTTTCTTCCAAACATAAATTTTGCATTTATTCTCATTGAATTACATCCTGGGCTTTTTCAGGCTATTTCTCCAATTTCTGTAAATTGCTTTGAATCTCATACTATCTGCCAGCATGCCAGCAGTCCCCTCACTTGTCATCTGCATGCTTGAAGAGTACACTTTCTACTCCATTGCCCAAATCATTAGTAAATATAATAAGGGTGACCTCACTGCATAATCTGCACTTGGATGGAGAATTCTGTCATGCTAAACATCCTAGTGCTGGGTCTTGCACTTCTTTCTTAGAAACTCCCATCAGCATTACCCGCGCTTGGAGTACCAGCTCAGCCACAGCTCTCAGCAGCACCAGCTTTTGTGCAAAATCTGAGAAACAAAGCAAAATATTGAGTTTTGTATCTCTTTTGTCCCCCTCCCAGAGCATTTCAGAGAGAAACCTACTCCATCCAAACACAGGACTTGGACAATGCTGGACCATCCGGATGGACGATGCAGGAGCTCTCTTCATCCCACCATCACTGGCTCCCTTGATCTCTGTCTGGAACTGCTTTGCTAGCTGCATAGATAGCCTGCATGCTACCTACTTGGTTTGTATCAACATTTTTGAAAGATTCAAGACATTCATATGAAGTATTTTGATTCTGTCAATTCAGCAGTTTGGAGGGGAGAAGCATTCTGTCAGAAATTTTTTGATTAGCTGTAATCAGCATGTCTGATTTCTTCCTACATAAACTGAGTACAGTGAAGACAGTCCTAATTCAGACAGCGAATTTATCTCTCTATCTTGGGCAGGGCAATTTTTCCTTAATTCTCTCCCTCAGTGATCTGCATACACAGATAATCTTCAGCACTAACATGGCAGCAGCTGGACTGAGCTGAATTTTCCAGGACAGCAACAGTAAATTGCTGATCTCTTTGCTAAGTGGCAGTAAAGTATCATGTTGCCTCTACATGCCAGGGTGGAGGATAATCATAGGATCATTTAGTTTGAAAAAAATCCTTAAGATCATTGAGTTCAATTGTTAGCCTACACTCACAAGTCCACAACTAAGCCATTGTCACTCAGTGGCACATCTACATGTCTTTCAAATACCTTCAGGGATGATGACTCCACCACTTCCCTGGGCAGCCTGTTCCAGGGCTTTACAACCGTTTCTGTGAAGAAATTTTTCCTAATGTCCAATTTAGACCTCCACTGGTGCTACTTGAGGCCATTTCCTCTTGTTTTACCACTTGCTGCTTGGGAGAACAAACCGACCTCCACCTCGCTACAGCTTCCCTTCAGGTAGTTGTAGAGAGTGATAAGGTCTCCTCTCAATTTCTCCAGGCTAAACAGCCCCAGTTCCCTCAGCCACTTCTCATAAGACTTGTGCTCTAGACCCTTCACCAGACTTAGTACCCTCCTCCGGGTGTGTTCCAGCACCTCAGTGTCTTTCTTGTTGTGAGGAGCCCAAAACTGAACACAGTATTCAAAGTGCAGCCTCATCAGTGTCAAGTACAGAGGGACAATCACTTCCCTAGTCCTGCTGGCCACACTACTTCTGATATAAGCCAGGATGCTGTTGGCCTTCTTGGCTACCTGGGCACATTTCTGGCTCGAGCTCAGCTGTCTGTCAGTCAACATCCACAGGTCCTTTTCTACCAGGAAGCTTTCCAGCCACTCTTCTCCAAGCCTGTACTGTTGCTTGGGGTCGTTGCGACCCAAGTGCAGGACTTGGCACTTGGCCTTGTTGAATTTCATGCCATTGGCCTTGGCCCATTGATCCAGCCTGTCCAGGTCCCTCTGTAGAGCCTCCCTACCTTCAAGCACATCAATACACCCACTCAGCTTCGTTTCATCTGCAAACTTACTGAGGTGCCCTCAATCCCCTCATCCAGATCATTGATAAAGATGTTAAATAGAACTGTCCTCAATACTGAATTCTGGGGAACACCACTTGTGACTATCTGCCAGCTGGATTTAACTCCATTCAACACCGCTCTGGGCCTGGCCATCCAGCCAATTTTTTTATCCAGGAAAGAGTACACATGTCCAAGCCATGAGCAGCAAGTTCCTCCAGCAGAATGCAATGGGAAATAGCATCAAAGGGTTTACTAAAGTCTAGGTAGACAACATCCAGAGATTTTCCCTCATCCACTAAGTGGGTCATCTTGACACAGAAGGAGATCAGGTTAGTCAAGCAAGATCTCTTTCATAAACCTGTGCTTATTGGGCCTGATCACCTAGTTGTCCTGGATGTGCCGCATAACAGCACTCAGGATGATCTGCTTCATAACCTTCCCTGGCACCAAGGTCAGACTGACAGGACTGTAGTTCCCCGGATCATCCTTCCAGCCCTTCTTGTAGATGGGTGTCACATTTGCTAACCTCCAGTCAACTATGACCTTCCCGGTTAGTCAGGACTGCCAATAAATGATGGAAAGTGGCTTGGTGAGCACTTCTGCCTGTTTCCTCAGTACCTTTGAGTGGATCCCATCCAGTCACATAGACCTGTGTGTGTCTAAGTGGTGTAGCAGGCCACTAACCATTCCCCCTTAGACTACGGGGGCTTCATTCTGGTCCCTGTCATTGTCTTCCAGCTCAGGGGGCTGTGTATCCTCAGAACGATTGGTTTTACTGTTTAAAATTAAGGCAAAGGAGGCATTCAGTACCTCAGCCTTTTCCTCAGTCTTTGTCACTATGTTTCCCCTCACATCCAACAGATGGAGGCTCTCCTTAGTTGTCCTTTTGTTGCTAATGTATTAATAGAAACATTTTTCATTGTCTTTTACTGCAGTAGCCAGGTCAAATTCTAGTTGGGGTTTGGCCCTTCTAGTTTTTTCCCTGCATAGCCTCACAACATCTTTGTAGTCCTCCTGACTAGACTGCCCCTTATGCCAAAGGTCATAAACTCTTTTTACCCCAAGTTCCAGCCAAAGCCCTCTGTTCAGTCAGGCTGGTCTTATTCCCTGCTGGCTTGTCTTTCGGCACATGGGGATGGTCTGCTGCTGTGCCTGTAAAATGTCCTTGTTGAAGAAAGTCCATCCTTCCTGGAGTCCTTTGCCCTTCAGGACTGTCTCCCAAGGGACTCTGTCAACCAAGCCCTTAGTAGGCCAAAGTCAGCCTCTGGAAGTCCAAGATAGAAGTTTTGCTGACCCTCCTCCCTACTTCTCAGAGAACTGAAATCTGTATCAATAAATTGTCTGTCGGAAAGGGCTGTGCAAGTAATAGAATAAGGGGTTCAGTAGTGTTATAGTTTATTCTTTCTTTGAAGATCTTGTTCAGAAGCTGCTTAGTGTGGCATTTCACCTTCCATTATCTCTAGTTCATCCACCTGGGAGCAGAATGTTTTAGGGTGGAAACTTGTGTTAATGAGATGATGCATTTCATGGACCCCAGAAAGACAGCAATACGGACGACTTGCTGTACAGCTGAAGCCAGGTGCGTGGTTTAAGCCTTGTTAAACTGATGGAAGAGCTTTCGATTTCTCCAAAGGCTTCAAAAGTGAAGAGATAAGATAGTCTCAGAATAAAGGTCATCTCTCTACATTTCAATATTTTTAGTTCATGCAAGAAAAGGAATTTTTGTACAAAATTTAACATCAACTGCCCCCCTGAGGCAACTAATTGGTGAAAGAGCATGGCTGTTGAGATCCATCTGTTCCTTACCAAATCCTGTTTCTTGACTCCCTGCAAGAGAGATTTTCTACTTTCCATGTGCCGTCACAGTCTTCTGCATAACATTAACTCTTTCTTCAATAAATTCTACGATTTTTAGGGTTTTTTTCAGAGTGATGAAGGCAGGAGATTTTTGCATGAGATCTGCATCACTTAAAGTAGTTCTCCCAGTTATCGTGGCAAGCATAATAACCACAGAGTAGAGAAATTTGATCTCTTGAAATAGTCTAGTACAGGACAAATGCCAAATTCCAGATACCTGTCCTTAGTCCATGCCAGCATCCAGCAGAGCTATGATTCACATCTTACAGTACAAGTCAGAAAAAGAATATATTGGCTGTATTTCAAGATTAACACTTCTTCCTTCACTCCCAATATTGTTCTGTGAAAAGCTCTTTACAATGGATTCACATACCTTGGTGCAGTGAGAACACCTGCGGCTGCCTGAAGGACTCCTTTCTTTGGCTCATTAGGCCCACAAGCATAATCCTTCTCTGGGCATATCTCCTATTTAGCCTTTGATGTGACAACTGTGGAGACTACTGCATGTTATGCCGTGTCTCACCCAGTTTCATCATCTTGAGCTGAGAGAGAGTCATTGCCACCTACAAGACTGTGTGGGGCCAGCAGGTGGGACCAAGCCAAAACAGAGGGGAAAAGTTTTCTTTCAAAAATCCACATTTGCTTAGGGTGGAGACAAGACAGAACACCGCTTGTGGTAGCAAACATGCCTACCTCCAAAGTATAGTTAATTCAGCCTTTAATTATCCTAGCTGTGGGAGGTGTTCCAGCTGCTGGAATGCCTCTGAGAGCACACCTCATTAATGGGCCTTCTTTGGTTCTTACCTCTGTCGGCGTAAACAAGTTATATTTAAGATGATCAAATCAAGTCAAATCCTTACTTAGCATTCAAAAATGGCATTTATTTCACATAGATGATGCTTCTGGGTCTTAGGCCAACTTTATAGATCTGGGACTAGTTTAAAAAATAAACTGTGAATTGCTTTGGCTTTTGTAGCATTGCACTTCCAGGTGGCCAAGCCAGCCAACAGCATCTTGGCCTGTATCAGAAATGGTGTGGCCAGCAGAACTAGATTATACCTCTGTACTTGGCACTGGTGAGACTGCACCTCAAATACTGTGTTCAGTTTTGGGTCCCTTGCTACAAGAAGGGCATCGTGATGCTGAAGCATGTCCAAAGAAGAACAACAAAGATGGAGAACACAAGTCTTATGAGTAGAGGCTGAGGGAACTGAGGTTGTCTAGCCCAAAGAAAATGAGGCTGAGGGGAGCCTCATTTGCTCTCTACAATTACTTGAAAGGAGGTTGTAGCGAGGTGGGGGTCAATTTGTTCCCCCAAGTAACAAGCAATAGGACAAGAGGAAATGACTTCAAGTTGCACCGGTGGAGGTTTAGATGGGATATGGGATATTAGGAAAAATATCTTCACAGAAGGTTTGTCAAGCCCTGGAACAGGCTGCCCATGAAAGTGGTGTTGTCACCATCCCTGCAGGTGTTTGAAAGAAGCAGAGATTTGGGACTTAGGGACATAGTTTAGTGGGGACCTGGTAGTGCTGGATTAATTGTTGGACTTGATGATCTTAAAGGTCTCTTCCAACTAGAATGGTTCTGATTCTATGATGCGTTAAATCAGAGTGAAAGTCCACTTTGGAGAAATCAGATATGTGGTGAGAAAATCTTTTCTCTGTGACTTTATCTGCAATTCAGGGAGCATCCTGAGACAGACAGGCTCACCTGGAGAAGGATCTTCTTTTTCAGGGAAGACGTGTCAATGCCTGCAGCCATACTTTCCTGCAGCAAGGGTCAGAGAAATCTATCTGCATTAGAGCAGTGGAGAAGTGTGAGAGGAGAAAATGCAAGCCATTATGTCCTGGAGTAGTACAGCAGTCAATAATAACTTAAGAGAGTTAAATCCACCATTTGATGTTTCTGGCTAGGCAGTCATGAGGGGATGAATTCACTGTTGCCCCACAGTGGCTAAACTGTAAATCCCTATATTTATCCTTTCTTGATTTACTTAATTGGCTCTCATCACTGTTTGTAAGTGTCCTGGTTTGAGTTAGAACAGAACAATTCTGTTCAGTGATTTTACTTTTCAGCTTCATTCCTCTAACAAATGTCACTTTCTGAAATTAGCAGCATGTTTTTGCAGGCAGTGCCTGCTTCTGGCAGTCACAATGCTTCCTGGTTAGAGTTAGTACCAGGGACTGGTGTGCAGACCAAGGCCGCTGTTAGATCTTGTATGCCACATTGCAGGGGTGCAGAAAGTAAAAGCTGCACCTGCAGGGAGAAGCGGACAGATCAGCGCCCTTAAAGTGACCAATGGGGTATCCCAGCCCATAGACGCAATATTCGGCTGCTGGGGGCCTTTGCTCGGTTGCCCTCAGCTCGGAGGCCCTTGCTTTGGGTTCTTGCTCAGATTCTTCCTTGTTTCTGGAATACACAGGACTCTGTTCGTTCTGCCTTTGATCCTCATCAGTGTGTTCCTGAATTCAGTACCGGAGCCCAGCTCCTGAACTCAGTTCCCATTTGCTCCTGGGCCCAGGCTGGGACTTTCCCAGTGCCTGCTCCACAACATCAGTGGTGACGGTGATGTAACTGCCATCAAGTGGGGTTTGGGTTCGATACTGGTTTTGTGTATATTTGTATATATTCCATTTTATCCTTATTATTATTTTCTCATTTTCATTAAAGCTGTTCTAGTTTCCTTTTCTAATCAATAAGTGTGTCTCCCTCATTCCTTTTCTCTTCCCCTTCGGGGAGGGAGGGGGGTTAACAGAGAGCGTCTGTTATAGGTATTGGGCTGCCCTGACCCTAAACTGTGAGAGTAAGATAATATCTGTAGGGGCAAGATCATCTATATCTGATTTATGATTTACGTGTTTATAACCACATAGCCACTCTAGCTGTATATGATTTTAAAGTTTGAACTAAAGATTGTGTTTCTCTGGAGAAAGCTGGATCAATGCTCCCACTTTGCTCTTGCAGATCACGTGAACATAACTTTATTCCTCCTTTTCCTACTCTCTGCTGCTTCTTCAGCATAGATCTCTTTTTCCAAATTAGACACTGTTTTCCCGCATACTTACCTTTTTCCAGGATGACCCTTTTACTGAAAGAGTTTTGTCTACCCTCTAGTGGGAATTTGGATTATAGCACCTGCAGAGCCCAGCTGCGGGAGTACGGGAGGCTGGAGCTCCTTGGGCACAGCCTGGAATAACTGCAGGACCCATTTTAATGGTGCTTCCAGCAAACAGGATGTCTCATTGCTTTCCTTCCCCTCTTTTAGCGAGATCTGAGGAAAAAGGATGGGGTCTATATTTGCTAGGATTTTTTTCTGGTAGAACGACAGATTTAGATTTTCACTGGCGTTTGTTGGCCCAATATTTAGCTCTGATAACTAAGCGTGTTAGCTGAACCCTTGTGCTCTCCCAGTGCCAGCATATGTACCCAGTGAGCAGTGGCACCCTGCCCCTTGGGTGAAGGCAACTCACTAGTTATGGAACCTATTTTTGACCTTTGCATTCAACGGAGAACAACTTCCCAACCTGTGTTGTGATACACACTTTGCAGCCTGAAAGTTTTCCCTATACACAGCTAATATTTCATGTTAACCTGCGAAGTAATGAATACTTGATATAAACCTATAAATGAGATGAATACAGCTAATTACTGGCTCTTGGCTGAAATCTCATGCAATGGTAGCCAAATAACTGGTGATATAAGACCTGGACCCCTAAAGCCTTCTCTGAAGAAAACCAGAACTTCTTCAGATGCTGAGTATGAGGTTGGAGATGAATCAGGGCCTGAGTAGCACAGACACTGCTCTAATTCAACTTTTATTACTAAAGTACCACAACTGAGCAATCAAGACTCCCTTGAAAATCTTACCCTAAGCCTAAGATGCACTTCGTAAAAACTCTGAGCTGCGAACTGATCTCATCCCTGCTTGGCTGCTAATTTGCTTTGTGACTGGAGGCAAGTCACTTAACTCCACCATGCCTCAGTTTCATCACCTGTAAAATAGAAGTGGTATATAAATATCTCAGAGCAGCTTACTAGCAGAAAGGTAAATGTGAGGAAAATCCTGTAGGCAGGTCCTGATGCCTTGTCTGTTAAGATAACTTCCTGTTGATAAAAAACATCATGAAGCAAAGGGAAAAGGAAATTTTCAAAATGATTTATTGCTTGAAATTGTTGCACAGTGCATTTGTACTTAACTATCTGCTAGGTCTTCTTTATTATTGCTGAAACCTAAGTGACTGGACCAGCCTAGCTTACTCACTGGAAAATTGCCCCTTTGGGATCATTTAGGACCGGAAAGAAATCCACCCATAATGTTTCTCTGCTTTGTGCGAACTCACCTCCTTTTTGCCCAGCTTAACAAACCTGTAACAAGAGGAGAGCAGGAGTTTTTACCTTGAATGCCCTCTGAGATACATCCAGAGTTCTTTTCTAGCCTCTGTGAGCTGCAGGTCCAGGACATCACTTTGCACAACATTTGGCACCATGAAAGTCCTTGAAAATTGGCGGAGAGATGTGAGATCAGAGTGCTCTTGTGGCAATACCAAAGTGCCTTGTCACACATTCACTGACAAAATACAGATTCTGCCATATGCACGGGAATTTTCTTGAAACCACCCTGGGATGCAGCCAACTAGTTTGTTCTAACTTGGGGCAAACAAGAACAACAAGGATTTTAGCAGAACTGTTAGAAGGGACAGAATGAATTTCCTAATAATTTTTCCAAAAAGCTGATGGGTCTTGAGCAACAGGCTGGATGCAGTAAAGGAAGAGGGAAGGACTGTGTAACCTGGTATCAGGTCTGCTAGCTTGGGTAGCTGGGAGTATTCTGGAAATACAACCATATTTAACGAAAACATGTGAAGATGTCTTCTGCCTTACTGTATTAGGATTCACTATGGCATTGTCTATGCACAAAGTATTTCTTTCTTTTTTGCTTTATCTTCTTTCACTATTTCACAAAGTAAAAGGAAATCCATAAAGCAATTTGGAAAACACATCTTTCCCTGAAAGAAAAAAACAAAGAAATTCAGAACTTTGTTTTCCATGTAAGAGTGAAGAACATCACTGGTTCTATACCTTCCAGGCAACCGCCTCTCTCTTGGTTTAGAAATCAGTGATATAAACCATTCTGGGGAGCAAAGAAATTGAGAAGAGAACTTAGAAGATCAAATACCTTTTAATTCAAATGCTTTTTAAGGTTCTAGCAATGGTGAATAGAACATACTCTGCATTATACTTGCCTGCAGCAGCCCTGAAAATCACGTTATCTCTGTGTGTTTTAAAAAATCAGCATCTGAGCTTTAAATTTTATTTTGGAAAGAGACTTACCTCAGTGTTTACCAACTTTACTTTTTCTCCTTCTGAGCCCTAAAGTACAGCTCTGATTAAAAGCATAAATGTACTTTTTCCTCCTGCTTCAGGAGGCATCCAACTCGCTCTGCTCCCCAGTAGGCTAGGGTATCAAGTCAGCAAGACACCTTAGTCAAAAGTACTGCTCTTTTCCAGTCACTATTCAGAAAACAGATCTTGAAATATGTTTTCTTTTTTCCCCTCCTAGACTTTATTGTGCGGTCTTTACATTGAAGTGGCATCAGCTGGCATTGTTGAATGCCTCTACTGTCACAAAATGTAAGTGAGTTTTAAGGAAACACACGAAGTATTTTCCTTTACATCTCTTCTCCTTTTCTTCTGGCAGAGAAAGACAAATACAGTTAGGGGTTGGTAGGAGTTGAATAGCAGTGTGTTCATTTGTTGCTTGCTGCTTTAAAGTTTAGGTTCACTCAACCTGCATTTTCAGAGTAGAAAATATTGACAGATGGAAGCAGTCATTCCAAGTTTATTCTGTTCGCTTAGCCTTACCAGCAAAATGACAACGTCTATCTGAGGTCTAAATGACTCAGTGGTGAGTTTGGCGCTATTCTCCACTTCATGTGGTGGATCGCTACCGTGCCATTACACCGTGCAACTAATGCAGCAGCATCCCAACTGTGCATACTATTACATTGGGATGAAATTGCAGCCTTGTCTCACTCACATCAATATCCAGCACAGATCTTGTAAGAGTAGACCATTCTCAAGCTATTTTAGCCTTTCTCTGTCCTAGCTATTTACTAAGCTATTCATTTCGATGCTCCATGCAGTCTGATTCACATTCCCTTCTCAGGTGTTCAGTGTGACACAGAATTGCTTGAAAGGCAGCTAGATGCAGCCAGATTAGGACAGATTTTGCAATTTATTTATTTTTTCATGCAGAACATTATAGTCAGTATTTTTGCTTCCTGGGAGGTCTGAGTATGAGGAGGGCCTCTTGCTTTCTCTTCTAATGGGAATGCATGATTAGGGGAGAAAAGGGAAAAAAAATTACTGATTGTCTTCACAGACAATTAAGGGTAGAAAATAGCTCTGCTGCAATCTGTGACAGTACCTGAGTCACTGAGAAGAAAAAGGTTCAACACATCTACAAAAGCAGTTGGCAAGTCCAAAATTTCACCTTTAGTATCGAGTTGACATACCCCTGAGAGGTTTACCCTGCAAAGTTACTCTCTTGGTCCTTCTGTGGTTGCAGGCAGAGAGCAGCTTGCTGGGAGGAATTTGAGTTGACATGACTATCTTTGCAGACAAACCTACTAGAGACTTTTGACAGAAGCCTGGTTACTGGAGCGTAACTATGCTATGAATTAGCCTGCAATAGTGTAGTAATTTAGGTAGCTGTGATGGCACACTGTGTACAGAGCTTGGAAAGTGTCTCCTGTTTACTGCAGTTGGAGCACTTATCCTTGTTTCAGCAGTAAACTTAACAGCTGCTAAAAATAGAAGATGTCACCCTTCACAGTAAGCAAAAGGAATGAGTCACACGAGATAATGATCTCTCACTTCTGCAGAGCACCTGAGCAGTCCTTGAATGCTTTAAAAATGCCCATGTTGAGGTTGAGCTTTTCTCCTTTTCCAGACTCAGCCACACCACTGGAAGATGTGACTGCCCTCCTCATGCAGGTTCTTGCCCCACCAGCGAACTACAGCTCCTAGAAGCATTCCCTAATCTACTCTGGCACTTTAAAATCATCTGGTTTACCCCAACCTAAATGAAGAGAGGTGGTGGATAAGCAGGTGAGATAGGAAGGCGGCAACCAAACAAGAGCTGTGTTAAGGAAAGAGAGGAGGAGGAGGCAAAAATGTAGCCCCTCTCCAAGTCACTGAAGCTGTGAGACTGTCACTCTTGCTCTTAGATATGGAAAGCCTTGAACACTTCCATTTCACAGTTTTTACCTTTAGCTGCTCCATTTTATGTTGTATGTGTAGCTGTATTGAAGAGCTTCTGCTTGTGTATGATAAGCTCAACTTGAGCTTGAGAAGGAAGAGCTTCTGAGAACAAGAATTAAAAACGCTCTGAGAGAGGAGAAAAGATAATTTTTAATCCATTCCTTCAGATGTGCACGTGTAAGTGGCAGACACATGTTGTGCTTTCATTTATGTGGAAGAGAAGAGAATTTGTGCAATGCATTTGTACTTTTTGCCCACATTGGAGAGCTGGGATGTTATGAATCGATGTAAGAAAATATTTATTTCATGGGAATTATCTTGTGTATTTATGTAGCTTGCGGATTTGAACCAACCATGTGCATGTGAAACCAGGTAGCTTGACCATGATTGATCACCATCTAGTGGCAACCTGTAAAATTCAGACTTTGACAAAAATACAGAAGAGGACGATCCAAAATAGAAAAAAGGGCCTGTGGCAGTATTTCTGAAAGATGTATCTGATGGTTGAGCTTTTATCAAATAGAATATTTTAAATATCCACAAGGCATGTTAAACACTATGGTGCCATCATTTGTCCCGCTCAGGTGGCTGTGTGCACTGCAGTGTAGTGCAGGTGCCCGGGGTTTTGCTGTCAGCATGTTGGTTGCTGCAGGCCAGCTGCCTGCCTGAGGCTCCTGAGGGCCATGGCAGTGCGGTGAGAAGAGCTCTGGCGCTGGTAGTGCTCCCGGGCACCGCTTGTTTTACTAGCACAAATGTTATCGGCGATGCATGCCCAATTGCAGAGCCTTGTGGTCAAAACAGACCTCCAGAGGCCAGTAAGGCTTCTGTCCCTCTTGCTCAGTGGCTGGCTAGTCTGCACCTAGAGACCCCTCTTGTCCTTACCAGGGCTTCATCACCTGTCCTGAGGGAAAATTCTTCCTGATATCTGCCCTTGAGGGGTTTGAATACCATTTGGGTTTCTGTCCGGTTCCTTCCCCTTGGGATGTTTTGCTGAGTGCTCTTACGACGCTTGTCTCGTCTCTGTCTTCCCTGAAGGGCAGCCTCCAAGGCTAGACACGGTGCTCAGGCTGGGAAGGTAACAACAGTGCTAAGCGTGTAAGGGCTGCTACACAAATCTCATACATTATATTCTTATTTATACATCACAGCACTGCATCTGCCTCTTGCCACAGCAGACGTTGTCAGCTTACTGAAACTGTTGGCTCCTGTCCAGCCTGTGATTCACAGTAACCACAGATTTTTCTCTGCCAAACCGCTACCTAAATAGGTGGTTTTTTTTCTCCTTTTGTGTTTGCACAGTTCATTATTTCTGCTCAAACATAGAACTTTGCACCTCTCACTGTCTAATAGCATCCTGTGTTTTTTCAGACCACAGTTGCAATTTGTTGACTTAATTTTGTCCTTTCAGCTTCATGTCATCTGCAAATATAATAACCAGACTTTATTTCATCATCCAATATGTTAATGAAAACACTAAATATCCCCAAATCTAGGACAGACTGATCAAATCCCCACTCAGCGACTCTCCCAACTCTGACAGTAAATCACTACTATCTCCACTTTGACTGTAAATCTGTAACCAGCAAAAACAGTTTCCTCTAAACAATGTCCTTAGCTTACACACAAAAGTGTCATCTCAGACAGTGTCAAAACTTCTTCTGGAGTCAAGATATATGACATCATCTTTTCCTTCCTGTATGAGCCTGTTAATTTGTTGTAGCAGGACATCAGAATGATCTGACATTGTGCATAGTGGATAGATCCATACTGGCTGGCACTCACCTGGACTCACCTACTGCAGATTTATCATCTGATTGTCTGTTACATTGTTTTTTTGAAATGGACATTAATGTGATTGTTAATACTTTGTTCCTCCATCTTTTCCATATATATATATATACATATGTATATATCTCCTTGTATTCATAGAATGTTTCAGGCTGGAAGGGACCTCCAGAGGTCATCTAGTCCAACCTCCCTACACAAGCAGGGTCATCTCTACCTAGGTCAGGCTGCTTAGAGCATCATCAAGCCTGACCTTGAA
>VWZK01019030.1:138441-174927 GCA_013396935.1 Baryphthengus martii | reverse complement strand
GAGGGACACCACTTGTCACGTTCCTCTATCTGGACATCGAACCATTGACCATCACTCTCTGGATGCGACCATCCAACCAGTTCTTTATCCACTGAACAGTCCATCCATCGAACCCATAATTCTCCAACTTAGAGATAAGGATGTTATGGGGGACCGTGTCAAAGGCCTTGCAGAAGTCCAGATAGATGACATACATAGGTCTTCCCTTGTTGACTGATGCAGTCACTTCATTGTATAAGGCCACTAGGTTGGTCAGGCAGGACTTGCCCCTAGTAAATCCATGTTGACTACGTGTTCATCACGTATGTCCTCCTCTGCTACTGCTCTCATCCTTCCTGAGGCCAGCTCTTGAGATTTCACCATTCAGTTCCTCAGTGCCCTATGCTGAAGTTCATCATGTCCATCTAATTTGAAAACATCTGATTTATCTAGGTGCTTTCTAAGTACGTAATTCAGTGGTTTCAGGAACCGTGACAGTATCTGCTGTGTTTGGTACGGTCTGTAATAAACAAAACACTACATCAGTGACAACACTGAAATCAATGGAAGTTGTTCTTCTGTCCAGACTAAGCTCTCTGTGTTTCTGTCATTAACTGCAAAGCTCGGAGCGAGAGAACCTTGAGCTTCCCAAATGTCTTTGGAAACAGTCTGGTTGGGTGCTTTTAAATTTCACCCTAGAGTTGGCTTGCAATCTTTTCATTCCTCTTGGATGCTTAGAAATATATAAAAACGTGCTCCTGGGACAGCTTTTTGACAAGTGCTCTGCTGCAGGGAGAGTGTGAAGCAAGCTGCAATTCTTGCTACCATATCAACACACCTGCTTCTGCAGGAGCTCACAGCACCAAAGCCATTCTGGGTTTGCTGGGATTTTCTTCAAGGGATTCCATCATAACTTTAATGTGACTTCTGACTTGGTCAGGTAATTGTTGCTCCTGGGCTGCTGGACGTATTTGTTCCACTTACACCTTGAAAGAGAGAGCATGTTCCGCTGGAAGCTACCTCTGATCATGACATAAAGCAGTAGATTGCCACATGTGTTGAGTGCAGTCCGTGGCCAAGAGATGATATTGGCAAAGGGGATTTGCTTCTCCATGCGGCAGCTGGCTGGACACAAATGTAGCTCAACCTGAGCTACCTGAAAGATGTGGAAGGGAAGGAAGAATACATAGAAGACCACCAAAAGGACAACAGCAAGTCTGCGAGCCTTTTTTTTATAGCCAGCCCGTATGTGGGGTCCAGTAGCCAAGGTTTAAATAAGGAGTACGTAGCACAGAGTCACTGTCAGCAAGGGCAAGAAGTCCAGGCTGGTCAGCGGCCAGTTATATCACCTGATTGTGCGCAGGTCTTCAGAGCTGGTAAAGTCAAGTCATGGGGATCTGTTTTGTGCCTCTTTTGAGAAGATAGAGAAGTTGACAGGGCTGACAGCTGCCAGTGACATCATACAAATGCCTGTGGAAGCCATTGCTGTCTACTGCTTCCTCTGGATGTTGAAGAACTTCACAGGGTAGACAATCATCATGTAGTGGAAGGCACTGAAACAGCTGAGGAAAAGGATGCTGCTGGTCAGGTTGAAGTGGAAGCTGAAGCTTGATGATCTTGCACATGAATTCACCAAAGATCCAGTACTCCCTATAGGCACAATAGTGTATCAGGAAGGGAAGGCTGGTGAGGTAGAGCAGGTCTGTCAGTGCCAGGTTCAACAAGATTATGGTGCTGTTCTTCCAAGGCCTCATCTTGAACCTGCAAACACAAATCACAATGCTGTTTCCTGGGAAGCCCACCAGGAAGATGATGGTATATGTATGGGGAGGTACAAAGTCTTCAGACCAACATCTACATCACTGCAGCTGGGAAAATCACCTTCAATGTCTTGCCAGGTGGTGGGGTTAGCTACCTCATCGTTTGTTGTGTTCATGTCTTTTGCTTAGCACTTAAAGAAGAGAGAAGTGCTTCACTGACAGATAAGATCTTCTCATAGCTTGTTAAAAGCAACCCAAAACCAGGTCCTTCCTTTCAACGTCCTATCAGAGCCACTATTAAAGTGCTTTTATTGACTAAGGAAAGGCCTTGCTGCCTTGATGAGAACTGATCCTGATCTAGATGCCTTTTATTATATCTATATAGAGGTAGATACAATTTTATTTTAAAATGCATATTTTCAGGGAAGGGTCTGCACAGTCAGATGAAGCTGTCATATAAGGGATTCCCAGCCTCACAGTGTGTCATGTGTGTCCCCTGTCAAAGTTCACTTTCTGCTCTCATCAAGGGTCAAGTGGAGGAAAAGAACAGACTAGTCATATTGTGCTACTGACCAAAAGTATAGAGAGGGATGACCAGAACATAACTGCTCCATAAAAGGTATTTGCAGCCTTGTTAATCAAGTGAAAAAGAGGGCAGATGTCAAAACGCTTTCCTATTCTTTTTGATACTGGAGTTGGTTAACATTTTTCTCCCTGATCCTTGGAAACAACTGATAGAGGAATATTTCATTCTTTTAGTTCATTAACAAGATTGACATTGCAAAGAAATAGGTTATTTTTAGGCTTGTCATTATCTGCTATGCAAATGTCTATCCCTGTAAAATTTTTAAATGGTGTTTTGCTTTGACGTTAGTCTTAGAAATTTTCTGAAACATCAGAACAAATTCAACTGACTTTGCAAGGCAGCCATTTGCAAGATACGATAAGGGGCTTGAACAGGATTCACAGAAGTAAAGAGAGCCTGGTGTATAGTCTCTACAATAGAAAATATGAGGCCACTGAAGCACCTGGCAAATAACTGTTAACATGGTATCCAGTAAGTGCATTTGTGTGAATGCCGTCTTTCTTTTAAAGTAGAGAAGATGTTTTGATGGAAGACTTCATGGTTTAAGGTCAGGGCAGCCCGCTAGACCTATAACACACACCCTCTGTTAACTCCCCTCCCTCCCCGAAGGGGAAGAGAAAAGGAATAAGGGAGTGAGACTTATTGATTAGAAAAGGAAACTAGAACAGCTTTAATGAAAACAGTAACAATAAAAATGGAATATATACAAATACATAAAAAAAACAGTATCAAACCCAGTGCTCCCCCCCGATGGCAATTATATCACTGTCACCACTGGTGCTGTGGAGCAAGCACTGAGAAAGTCCCAGCCTGGGCCCAGCAGCAGATGGGAACTGAGTTCAGGAGCTGGATTCTGGTACTGGATTCAGGAATACAGATCAGGATCAAAGGCAGAACGGACAGAATCCTCCTTGGATGCTGGCCATTGAAGAAGCAAGGAAGAAGCAGGAAGAGCAGATGAGAGACTTGCGCTTTATACTGAACATGTTGTACATGGGCTGGAATACCTCGTTGGTTGGTTTAGGGTCACCTTTCCCATCTGCTCCTCCCTGCAGGTGTAGCCTTTACTTTCTGCACCCTGCAATGTGGCACACAAGATCTAGGAGTGGCCTTGGTCTGCACACCAGTCCCTGGTACTAACTCTAACCATGGAGAGTTATCACTGCTAGAAGCAGAAATTGCCTGCAAAAACATGCTGATAACTTCAGAAAGTGCAGTTTATGAGCTGAAAAGTAAGATCACTGAGCAGAATTAGTTCTGTTCTAACTCAAATCAGGACAAAATAAAAATTATTAACTCTCTGAAGTAATTTTTTCCAGAGGAATACAACTTCTTACAGGATGATGCCTGTAATTACCGTGGCCTGGATCTGTTAAAATGGTTCCTACTGAATCACCGCTTCTATTTTTTGTTCCACTCTGAATTTTCTTGATGTAGCTTTTACCCTCGCTCACTGGTGAGATCTCAAAGAGACAAGTTGCAGGATTTGAATTCAAATTTGGGTAGAACAAACATTTGATTCAAACGTATTTAAAACACTTAGAAGACTGAAGCTGGAGCTTGAGGAGATGCATGCTAAACACCGTGTTTACAGTACACAGGTATTAAGCAAGTTGAAGGGCACAGGTGGGTGCTTCTCCCCCCATCACTCTTTTGTCATGGTTTTGAGAGTAAATACATGTGATTACTAAAGAGCATAGCAATGGTAGTCAGCCACTGCAGTCCCTACTGACAACCACATGCCCTCAGGTGCTTTTGGAGCTATCTCCTTTCCTATCAGTGTGATATCTAATATGGCTGGATTCAGGACAAGGAACTCCTTCACAGACCAGGCTGCCCCCCAGAGCCCTGTGCCAGTTAAGGAAATGTGAAGTGGGGACAAGTAGTGCATGGATGTGGGGTCTCAGTTCAGAACTGCTCTAAGATTGCATCCAGCCTAACAGGTTACCACAGGGACCAAAGAAAGAAGACAGCAAGTCTTTGCTGTTGGCCTTATTATTTTGCTGTCTGAATTATAAATAGAATTTAGACAAAACTTAAATCTAATTAAGGAACAGTTTGTACTGTGGCAGATTTTATCACACTAAGTAATTGGCCATAATGGGACTTCTGCAACCCAAGCTGAGGGCAAATGATATATGCTGTAGACACATAATGAACTTTAAATAAATTATCCAAGAGCAGAACTCGTAATAAAAGGGAACTAGATTATTGAAATAGAAACCCTTTTTCCGTCTTAACGGTGAAGTCACTGCTCTATTACATGGTATTCTTTATTGTAACCAATTGATTGGAGTCACTTTAAAAAATGTTGTGATTGCATGTCTTTAATTGCAGTCACGTATAAGGGAAACTTGTCTGCTCCTGCATTGAGATAATTTAATTAGAGTCTGCTGGAAATAAAAGTCAAATGGCTGCAGCCATGGCAAAGTAACCTAATGCCTGTAATTGGACTATATTTCACAGAGATGTGTTGTTGAATAAATTAAATAGGATTTGGCTCGCAATGTTCGACTCTTCACTGGCTCAGATTTAAGAGAAGCACATGATGTATCAAGGGATGAAGATGTGAGCCCTCTGTCCCTTACCATTTATAATTCAGGGAGGTATCTCCATGCAGAAAGAGTGTGTGGATTTAACTTATTGGATGCATCCCAGGTAAGTTTAACTTGTCCCATGCTTCCATCATCTTGTAACCCTTTGCTCACTTCTCTCCATTTCTCCCTGCCTCTAAATTCACACCTTTAAGTCAAAATATGCATTTTACCAGTAAATCCTTGGTGTTGCCTTCTCTCCTCTTCATAGCTGGTTCCTTCAATATCCTACTCCAATTGGCAGGGTTTGCTTTTAAATCCCACAGTCTTGTACAGTGAGACTGCCTGAGAAAGCAACAGCAACCAGCTCGGGCTATCACAGAATCACAGAATGTTAGGGATTGGAAGGGACCTCAAAGGATCATCAAGTCCAATCCCCCTGCCAGAGCAGGAACCTAAATGACATCACACAGGAAGGTGTCCAGGCGGGTCTTGAATGTCTCCAGAGAAGGAGAATCCACAACCCCCCTGGGCAGCCTGTTCCAGTGCTCTGTCACCCTCACTGTAAAGAAGTTCCTTCTAGAGTTTAAGCGGAACCTCCTATGTTCCAGCTTGCACCCATTACCCCTTGTCCTGTCATTGGGCATCACTGAGAAGAGCCTGGCTCCATCCTTGTGACATTCACCCTTAACATATTTATAAACATTAATGAGGTCTCCCCTCAATCTCCTCTTCTCCAAGCTAAAGAGACCCAGCTCCCTCAGCCTTTCCTCATAAGGGAGATGCTCCACTCCCTTAATCATCTTGGTGGCTCTATGCTGGACTCTCTCTAGCAGTTCCCTATCCTTCTTGAACTGTGGGGCCCAGAACTGGACACAATATTCCAGATGAGGCCTCACCAAGGCAGAGTAGAGAGGGAGGAGAACCTCTCTTGACCTACTAACCACACCCCTCCTAATGCACCCCAGGATACCATTGGCCTTCCTGGCCACAAGGGCACAGTACTGGCTCATGGTCATCCTGCTGTCCACCAGGACTCCCAGATCCCTTTCCCCTACACTGCACTCCAACATGTCTGTCCCCAGCCTATACTGGAACCTGGGGTTGTTCCTGCCCAGAGGCAGGCTGTGGGAATGCTCTGCCTCCATTGCCAGATCTCTGCCAAGTGAAAGCGGCATAGCTTCCATGGTGCCGAGCAAGAGCACTTCTGACCCCTCTTGCCTGCCTGTGGTCTAGCTGTCAGGTCCCTGGCAGAAGGGCTGTGCTGATCTCGGCTGTCATCCGGTCTGGCCTCTGCCACCTGAGTGGGACATGGAGATGTGCCCTGTGTCACTCGCAAAATTGGTTAGGACTGTCTGTAACCTGTCTGGTTTGGCTGGAGCGGTTTGTGCTTCCAGCCTTCAGCAAGGGAGGCAAGCCTGCAGCACTCAGACAGGGAGAAGCCGCACCACTGCAGTGCCTGTGTGGAGGAGTATCTGCTCCCTAAGTCCCAGAGCACAGTATAGGAGAGGTGAGGTTGGGGGAAACCACGCTTTTGAACTGGCAGAAGCTGCCCTGCAGAGAGGGCTTGATGGATGTTTGAAGTTGAGATCAAACCCTTGCCTCTCAAGGAGGGTGAAGGTACTCATGCTTTCCAAACTGGGGGCTTGGTGGTACCAGCTACTCCTTCTGCAGGGAGGGATCTGAGTCTGAGAAGAGTGGCAACTGCACAACCAGAGCATAAGCAGAGTTTTGTGGCTGGGAGACATATCTAAGACCATGTGCTTGTAAGGGCAACTCAGATGGTGGAGATATTTGCTGGAGAAAGGGACTACATGACTCTGCCAGACAACTATCTTGACAATATTACATGGGTAATACACTTTTCTGCTGGCATGATTTTTCCAGAGGTCAGAGGAATGAAGAAGCCTAAGAAAGAAGTCAAACTATGTGCTGCCTTCGTATATGGTTTGAAAAAATACCTGGCCTGCTGTGTGATCTGGAGCATTTTACAGTTCTCAAATGTCCAAGCAATAAAGCATAAGAGAGAGACCAGTACTTCCTTAATTGTGATGTCCAGACCTCAAGAAGGGGCTAGCAGAAATCTCCTCTCCCTTTGGAGATTGAAGGAAAGGCACAGGCACATTCTGGGGTGCCCTGTGACAGGGGTTTTATTTCTTTTGCACAGTGAGCTGAGAGGAGCATGGGCACTGAGAGGTTCCAGGGTAATTATGGTGTACAAGTTAAAGATTTTGTGGGGCAACTTAGCTTTCCAGTATGTGGTGCTAGCTGAGATCTTCTCTCCCTCTTCCTTTTCAATAGGTTTTGACGCTTGGGTTAACTGTGCTCTGTTGATGTTCACCTTGTTTCCAAGCAGTGATTTTTCTTTTTTTCCACTAAGAAAACACTTTCAAAAGCATAAGCATTCCAGATTTGATTTTGAATTAAATATTTGCAAACTTCTGTGAACAAGGGAGGAAAGTTATTATCTTGAGAGGGAAATGTTTAGATGAGGCTGAAAAGAACTTGAATGTTTTCCAACACTGAACTTAATTTCAGATCTCATTTGAAACTATTATTTACTTTCTCATGATGATAAGAGATGTGAACCTGGAAGCAAGAGCAATTATGTACTGCATAATGTAATGGTGAATCAGGCTCAAATTATTTAGAAAATCTAACTTTTAAAATTATTGCATAACTGTCCTGTTTCTTTACCTGATGCTTTCAGTATTTGCTATCTTCACATGAATGACTTTCAGATTGCTGGTCATACGTAATCTGTTCTCCTTAACTTTCTGGTATAAGTTTGTCCACATCAGTCTTGAACGTGAACATTACTTTTTGGATTCCTAAATACAAATATTCAGAAATAAACTGACAATTGTCAACATATCCCTGAGCCGATGTGAGACATCATTAAGAAGAGTGTGTCCAGCAGGTCAAGGGAGGTTCTCCTCCCCATCTACTCTGCCCTAGTCAGACCACATCTGGAGTATTGTGCCCAGTTCTGGTCTCCCCAGTTCAAGAGGGACAGGAAAATACTAAAGAGAGCGTAATGGAGTCTATGAAGATGATTAAGGGACTAGAACATCTCTCGTATGAGGAAAGGCTGAGAGACCTGGGGCTGTTTAGTCTGGAGAAGACTGAGAGGGGATCTCATTAGTGTTCACAAATATCTGAAGGGTGGGTGTCAAGTAGAAGGGGCCAGTCTCTTTTCAGTGGTGCCCTGTGATAGGACAAGAGGCAATGGGCACAAACTGGAACATAGAAGTTCTGCCTCAACATGAAGATAAACTTCTTCACTGTGAGGGTGACAGAGCACCAGAACAGGCTGCCCAGAGCGGTTGTGGAGTCTCCTTCTCTGGAGACTTTCAAAACCCACCTGGGTATGTTCCTGTGTGACCTGCCCTGGGTGATTCTGCTCTGGCAGGGGGGTTGGACTCAATGATCTTCAGAGGTCCCTTCCAATCCCTACTGCTCTATGATTCTGTGATTCTGTAATGAGTCTATGATTCTACGATTGTTTATAGAAAGAGTTGAAAAAACTTTTTACAACGTGACTAGCTACCACATAGTAGTCATTTCAGTAACTGCATCATGGAAATTGCACATTCAGCAAACGGCAAAAGCATCCTTTGCAAATGGCATATGAGGAGTCATGGAGAGAACAGGAGCATGAAGCCTTCTGTTCTCAGGGGTCTCAGTTTATCCATACACACATAGATCGATAACAATGCATTTTCTTTATAAATTTCTGTCAGTGTATAAAGAATATCAAGTTCATTGCTCATTTTTTTATTTTTTTATTCATTGTTTGATATTTGTCTGCTCTGGTATAGTATTTTTGAGCAAGAATGGATATTGCTCTGGCATTATGATTCAAATCATATTAAAATAGGATCATTACTCGAATCCTTTATCTCAGGCTTAGCGTTTGTAGTTTAGGTAAAGATTTTGAAAATATGTGAGGATCTGGAAGAGAGCTTCAGGAATGAATGGAGTACTGGGGGATGTTGTGACATGCCTTGAGAGACTTTTGAGGCTTTAGGGATTCTCTCTGCTTAGTTTATTCAAGAACAGATTTAAATGAAAATGGATGATAGCCATGATCACATCCATGAGAAGAGACTCCTGGCACCAGCGAGGCTGGAGTTATGCCAGTCCAGACTGGCAGCAAAGCACAAGCATTTCTCAGTGAGGATGGGTAGCTACTAAAACAAATCCCCACAGTAATATGGTAGATTCTTCAACTTTGGAATTTTTAAATCAACATTTTGTTTCTTTTGCATAAATATTGATACAGTTACACAGCAGCATGAGATGATACAGTCATGCAACCTTGCAGGAGAGATTCATAGGTTTTAAAGGCTGGAAGCGCCTCTAGAAAACCCAGTCTTACATGCTGTATTCCCAAGGTCTTGTATACACAAAGCCATAGGGATTTAGCTCAGAATTCCCAGTAATTTGCATTTAGCGTATTTAGTGCTTTTTTTTTTTTAATAGGAGCACAATCTTGATTTGCAAAGAGAGAGAGAATCCTCTTATTCCTTTGATAGCTTGCACCAAAGGTGAATCATGCCCATAGTTGAAATCATATCCTTAGACTTTAATATGACTCTCTAGATTGTACTTCCATCCTTTCAACTTTTTCATACACATCTCTGCTATAAGAAGAGAGAAGCCCATTTAGCAGTGGCTGTTTGTTTTTGTGGAAGTGTTTAAACCTTATAATCCAATCACCTTTCATACTTCTTCCTGATTAGTTTGGTAGCTTAGAGCATCCTGCAACAGCATCTCACCTTCTCCAGCCTATATTTTTCCCTCCCACTGGCTTTGTTGATTAGAACATGAGGTCGTCCAGTCTCTATCCTGGGTTTCGACATCTCAGCCAATGTGGCTGGAGCCGTGTCTCTGCCTGTGGTACCAGACTCAGAAATCCCAGGCATCTCCAGCGTGCATGCATCAGTCAGCTCTGCCCAAGCTACCCCATAGGATTATGTTGAGGGGTATCAAAGGTGGGCTGTCCTGCACACTCGACTCTCCTGAGCTCTAACATTCTCCTGCAGCAATCAGGGAATCTTTCCTGCTTTGGGGGCTCTCTGTCCCTTCACCCACTAGTAGCATAAGTATTCCTTCCTACCACAACTGGAGCACCAAGTGATGACTGTGGGTAGACTCTGTCCTGCAAGGAAAGAGAGAGGAGATAAGTTGTCGTTGTATCCCTGTCCTCTTGAAAAATCTAGGAATGGACAAAATCTCCCTGTCCACCACTGTGGTGGAAAAACAGGAATGTAAAGAGATGTCCTGGCCTAGGAAACCATCACTCAGGATCAGAGAGGCAAAGAGAAGAATTGCAATAAATCGAGTCTATGGATGACAAAAAAAAAAGTTCTGCTGCTGCACCAGCAACAACACAAGAAGGAATGTATTATTCTGCCCACTTTTACCATGTAGAGCAGTGAGGTCGTGCAGCAAAAAAACCTCTGCCATGCAATGTCAGCAAGAAAAGGCTCCATATTGAGGCCTTGTCAGAGTGTCTGTCCTGCTTTGCAGGTATGATGATTCTGGGCTACATTGTCTTCAGCTTGCTTCCAAAATATGCGTCATGGTAAAATACCTTAAGGTGATCCAGTTGTCAGAGGTAGATTCCTTCTATCAGAAAACAGCAGGGATCTCCCTGCTATCTTCCCCAGCATAACCTAGCTGGTCTTTTTGGAGGAGTTGTTTGGGTTTTTTTAAATAAGTTAATAAGCTTGTATTCTTTGCTCAAATGTAGATGTTCCTTAGCATGCATTTTTGCACAAATTCCACTTGATCCATTGTGTAATCTCTCTATGTGCAGTTCTGAACCATTTTCATGCTGTGCAAAGAATGTCTTTGAAATTGCTCTGATTTTGCCATGATGTTTCAGGTCCCTTATAACTGAAAACTTCAAAGATGTTATCTGTTTTTGCCAGATTTCATGCTGACTGATAGGAGGTTTTCAAAAGTGTTAAGGACATCAACAGGAGTTGGATCCTAACTGCCCTTTACTCCTCTAACAAATCTCTTCTTCTGACTTCATTGACCGCATGCTTCCTTCCTGCTGTATTAATCCCCTCTGTCTCTTTTTCCAACAGACAGTTTTTATACTTGCAATGGAGACATTTTAAGGGCACACCATTGACATGCATTCACTTGATTGTCATCAAGGTGATTTAAAACATGCACAATAGAATCACAGAATCACAGAATCACAGAATGTCTTTGGTTGGAAGAGACCTTCAAGACCATCTAGTCCAACCTTTGACCAAACACTGCAAGCTCACCACTAAACCATGTCGCTAAGCACCAGGTCTACAGTCCATTTAAATACCTTCAGGGATGGTGACTCCACCACTGCCTTGGGCAAGCTATTCCAATATTTAATAACTCTTTCAGTGAAAAAATGTTTCCTAATGTCCAACTTAAACCTCCCCTGGTGCAGCTTACATCCATTACCTCTGGTCCTGTCACACGCCACCAGGGAGAAAAGGCTGTTCCCCTCCTCACTCCAACTCCCTTTCAGGTAGTTGTAAAGTACTATAAGGTCTCCCCTCAGCCTCCTCTTCTCCGGACTAAACAATCCCAGCTTCCTCATCTGGTCCTTNAAGACCAGCCAGATTTAGCTCCGTTCACTACCACTCTTTTGGCCTGGCCATCCAGCCAGTTTTTTTATCCAACGCAGGGTGTAATTGTCAAAGCCTTGTGCCATAAGCTTCTGAAGGAGAATGCTGTGGGAGACAGTGTCAAAGGCCTTACTAACGTCCACATAGACAATGTCCACAGCTCTTCCCTCATTCACCAGGCCGGTCACCTTGTTGCAGAAGGAGATCAGGTTAGTCAGGCAGGACCCACCTTTGTAAACTCATGCTGACTGGGCCTGATCACCTGGTTGTTTCATATGTGCTGTGTGACGGCACACAAGATGATCTGCTCTGTAACTTTCTCTGGCACCAAGGTCAGACTGACAGGCCTGTAGTTCCCATGGTCGTCCTTTCAGCCCTTCCGGTAGATGGGCGTCACATTTGCCAGTTTCCAGTCAGCAACATCTATGTATTTTCATTCACACCCACAGTTTCTCCTTCGGGAAAAACTTTCCTTTTCCTTTGATTCTGCATAAAATTTCCAGGGTGCAGCTGTCTTGTGAGAGTTGGCAGCTTGGCAATTTTTGCCACTGAAGCACTTACACCACACGTTCTTCCGGCCATTCATTCCCCTTCCCGCATTGAGTACTTTCCTTCCTGCACCCAGCGGGAAACTCAGACTGCTAAAATGTGATGCTAATAGCTCTGTTTTTTTCTCTTGGTATAGCACTTTTGCTCCCAGGGGCATACTGGTGTGCCTGTAGGACCCAGCAGGATAGGTGGGTGCACGCCAGATGGGTGCACGCTCTTCCTGTGCATGGCAGCTCTGCAAGTCAGATGCGTGTGCGTCAAAGACACATGTTTGTTCTCAATTTATTTTCCCATGTTTTGTAATTGTTGATTGGAGTGGAGGCCTCCTGATCACAGAATCACAGAATTGTCATAGTTGGAAAAGGCCTCTAAGATCATCTTGTTCAACCATCAACACCCCTCCTCACAAAAAAAAAAACTCAAAAAACAAAACCACCTCTCTATGCCATTAGAGCATGTCCTTTCCAACCTGTGTTATTTCAGGATCTTGTCATCCTCTGAAGTCTTCAAGATATAAAAGTCAAGGGTAAGATCAAAGAGCAATCATCTCAAGAGAAAGAAGTATTTAAGTATCCTACTGCTCCAGGAAAGACAAAGCTACCGCAGACCTCATCCAATCTTTTTCTACAGCAAGAGAGTCCTGTTTACCAAACAGATTTGTCTGTCTGATTCCTGTTTCTCAGGAGTCTTGAAGACTGCAAAACTGAATTTGTTAGCTGAAATAGCTTAATTTTCTTATTTTATTAGTCCTCAAGATCGTGCAGTCTTTTATATTCTTTTTTCATACCTAGGATTTGGATATGTATGGCTGTGCACCTATGTGCACGCTCTGTAGCTGCTGGCCATAATGGACAGTAGATGTCACTCCTGCCTAATGTATAGAGATTGGTTTCTCCACTGAAAAGATGGATCTTTTTTAAGTGTGTATGGAGTGGAGTGGAAGAGCAAGCTGATCATAACCGTTACTGAGTGGGGAAAAAAAAAAAAAAAGTCTACATATTAAAACATGGCTTTTATGGAATCATAGGACTGTTTGGTTTGGAAAGGACTTTTAGAGATCATCTAGTCCAACCCCTCTGCCCTGGGCAGGGACATCTTTCACTAGAGCAGGCTGCTCAGAGCCCAGTCGAACATGCCCTTGAACATCCCTTGAACAGAGATGGGGCATCCACAACTTTTCTGGACAATCTGTTTCAGTGTTTTACCACCCTCATTGTAAAGCCTTTCTTCCTTATGTCCAATTTAAAAGTATCGCCTCTGAATTTAAAACCATTGCCCCTTGTTCTGTCACTATGGGCCCTGATAGTCTCTCATCAACTTTCTTATAAGCCTTTATTTAAGTATTGAAAGGCTGCAATATCTATGGAGCCTTCTCTTTCCTGTGCAAGATGTTGTACCCACATCTTGTTCTGATTCCCTAAAGAAGGGTATATTGAATCTTTAAGAAAAGCTGTATTTCTGGAGGCTTTTTTGGTACAGGTTTGGGATTTTTTTCAGCTCAATCTTTGAAATGTGTGTTGAGGAACTGCTACATTTTTGCAGAACTGACCATCTTATCAAAACCTTGCCATTTTGATACATAAACCAGTACAAACTTAATAGTAAATTTGGGTACTGGAGACCATAGGAGAATTTCTTGGCCATCCATCTTATAGGTGGAGAACAAACCCAAGCCGCTCCAATATCTGTAATAGCATAATGTCTGGCAACAGAAGGCTGCCAGCCTGGGCCATGCAGGCAAAGCCTACGTTCATCTGCTCAACAGCTCTCTAGCAGCTGTGCAATCACCTCATCACAGTTATCGCCCAAACACCAAGGATTGGAGCTTTTAAAAGGCTGCAAAGAAATCCATACCACAATTGTGCGTGTCATTGTGCCTCACTTGTTTTTTGACATGGTCAGAGTCTGTTTGAGTATCTTGGGAGACCAGAACAGTGCCTAGGCAGGGGTAGAACACCTGCAAAGTTGCAACCTGTGAAATCACCTGTCTTTTTTTTGGTCTTTTTTTCTTGGTAAGTAAAAGCAGGTACCCTGAAGAGAAATACTAGTTGCTCTCACAGAGGTAACAACTCTCACTGTACCTCACAGTAAACTTTACTTATCATCAATGTGTGGAAATCACAGTAATTTTGATTTGTGCTGGAGTTCTGACTAGTGATCTCCTATCAAAATTAGACACTTTCTCAGCGAGCATTTTAAAGACTTTTCACATGAGGTAGTTTTCCTACTAGAAAAAAATCCACTATTTTGGTATAACAACTACATAAATACTTTCAGTTGCGTTTGTATCTCTAGAGTTTCACTGTACAGGACCAGAAGGTGTTTACAAAAAAGAGACACCAATTGTCTTTATTATTAATGTCTACTATGGATATGCAATTTCAAGAGTGAGGCAGAATGAACAAATTGCACAACTGGGACATCACTTGAGAGAGATGCTGAAAGTGAGATATTTCCCTAATACACATCTGCCAGAGAATCCTTTCCTTCTTAATCCCACCCTATACACACTCCAACAGAGATTTCAGTCAAGCATTAAACGCTTCTTTTTAGAAGAATCTTTGAAAGATCTAAGATTTATAAAATTAGAGTGTTATTAATAACCCTAGTAAGACAGTGACAGGGATGTATATCGGTCTGGCAGTTCCTGAATTTCTCCAGAGGAAATACTGCTTTCTTCACAACAGCGAGTTGTATTCACCTAGGAAATTAAGCAAGAAAATGGTAGTGTGTCAGGAGGAAAAAAAATAATCAGCAACCATACAAGTTTAATTAAAACAGGGGATTTAGGTAATCTGAAGAGAAACCCCATGGATCCAGCCATTTACAGTATTTGAAAATTCCACTTGGCTGAAAAGGATCATCTGGAAATAGGATGCTGTCATGGGCAAGACACAGTGAACAACAGCCTGCAGTGGCTCTGAAACAGTAAGCCAGTAACAGTAAGCTCTATTTTCTGAGACATCCACCCCCTTATTGACCCCAGGACTATGGTCACAAGGTCTCACCATCCATCTCTGCAGGGAGGTTGCTGCTGGCCCAGGACAGTCAAGCAGAAAGTCAGGTTGATTCATGCTGTGCTGCTGCTCTTTGTTAACAGTCTTAGGCATTATGGGCCACCAGTTACCTGATCTCCTGCATCTTCCCCCACTGCTTGGTTATTCCTTTAGGCAAGATCTTTGCTTTCTCTATTTTTTTTTTTCAGGCTCCCTTCTTCTTTTTGAGGCTGTTATTTCATTTTGGGAACCTCTTTCATTGACACAGGCTCTTTCTTTCCAGCATCCTGAGCCTAATTTTCCCAGTCTAAATAGTCTGTGTGCAGAACCACAACGCGTGATCAACCTCCTAACTGCAGGGTTTGCATCCATTGAAGGATTCCATATGTACCGTGCTTGTTCAGTTCAGGTGGGGTGAAAATTTACAACCAGCACAAACCAGTTGCATCTGTCATGCAGCAGGCTTCGGCATGAGAATTTCAGAAATTGACTCTCCACACACACATACACCCATTTTTCTTCTGCCTGCCTTATTTTTCAGCATGTTCTTGTTTTTTTCACACGAAACATAGAAACTCAAGATAACTGGTTTTCAATCCAAGATTTGAAAGCAGGTTTACTGTATTCTGAAGCCTTGCCACTAGGTGGTAACGTCTTCATTCTTAAAAAAACAAACACCCACAGGTTTCCTTCGGAAGCATAGGCTCAAACATGAATTATTTATGTAAGGTTTATATATTGTTATGGAGGGATCAGCAAAATTATGGTTGCTCTGAAGTAAAGCTTTTGATTATCAGCTCAGTGCACATCCACATGCCTGTCAGGCTAAAAGAGACGGGAGACTTACACCGCCCTTACACTTTTCTGTACTGTGAGCAGAATTTTGGTAGGACAGGAAAACTGGGCTTTGTAGACATATTTTGAATCAAATATATGATTATAAAACATCATGCAAGGATGTTCTTTTATATGTTTATTGAAACAGAACTATCATACAGGACAGTAATGCTTCTATAAACCCCGCACTGTAGCTATACACACATTTACCACGCTGGAGGGCAATATTCCTGAGCTTTGTGTGCTCCCTTTCAGGACATTAATTCAGAGCACAAAGCAGCTACTCAGCAGAGAAGACTACTGCAAACAGCTCTGCTCTGCCATCTCCTCCCTGCAGTGACTTTCCATTCAACTGCAGCTCAAGGCAAGAGTGTCTGTTCTTACCTTCACACTGCTTCAGTGAAACTCATCCTCAAGCGCTGGGCAGCTGAAGTGCTAAGGTAAGGATCATGACCTGTCCTGAGAGAAGATGGGACACTGTGAGACCTCCATGGTAAAGGAGCAAGGTTCATGCAGGCTGCAAAAAGGCACTAAGATTGACTTGCTTAAGACCTTCTTTTCCCTGTATGTATCAGCAATGCCGATACCACCAGCTCCATCCCAGTACAGGTACTCTGCTCTTCACTTTGACTTCAGCACTGAACACATAAAATGAATAAAATATCATTAAAAAATCCACAGTTAATAAAATGCATTTTAGAAACTTCCTAAGAAAGTAATTCCCTTGGCCAGAAAAATGAAACAAATTTGTATGTAGCAAATGGAATCCAGGCCACATACAGCCCTTTAGGCAGTGCTCAGGTACC
This sequence comes from Baryphthengus martii, assembly GCA_013396935.1. Classification (NCBI taxonomy): domain Eukaryota; kingdom Metazoa; phylum Chordata; class Aves; order Coraciiformes; family Momotidae; genus Baryphthengus; species Baryphthengus martii. The sequence continues at coordinate 158,251 of VWZK01019030.1, read as the reverse complement.
ATAGTGCGCCTACAGTGCTATATGAACACTTAATGGGCTATATTCTTGGCAATAATTACTTTCTTCCAATCTCACACTGCGTCTTTGGATTTTTTTTTAAAAGTACAAAAAGAAGATGCTGAAGCATACCTTTATCTTCTTTCACTTTTCACACATAGAGTGTACACTAAACAAGTAAATGAAAAAAGCCATAAAACACTAAACTAAATTTTTATCATCAAGACAAGCAAAATAAAAAAAGTGCTATACTATATAGCTGAAAGCCCCTCAAAAGCTGACCTGTTCCTGCTAGCTATTACCCAGTGACTCAAGGAAAGTATGGTTGCCTATCTGAAGGAAGACTTACATTCACCCACCCGAGCTATCTGAACAATATTTCCAAGGCTGACTGGTTGCCAGTCTCTCTTGCAGTACAGCTCCATGTTAAAAAGGCATAGAATCATAGAATCATTTCGGTTGGAAAAGATATTCAAGGTAAGGTAGGACATGGCTCTGAGCAACCTGACCTTGTTGAAGACATCCCTGCTCACTGCAGGGGGGGTTTGACTAGATGACTCACTCTTAAAGGTCCCTTCCAACCCAAACCATTCTATGATTCTAAGTCCAACCATTAACCCATCACTGCCAAGTTCACACTAAACCACATCTCTCAGCATCACATCTATGTGTCTTTTAAATACTTCCAGGGGTGATGACTCCGTCACTTCCCTGGTCAGTCTGTTCCAATGCTTTATAAACCTTTCAGCAAAGAAACTTTTCCTAATAACCAGTCTAAACCTCCTCTGGTACAATCTGAGGCTGTTTCCTCTTGTCCTATCACTAGTTACATAGGAGAAGAGACCAACACCCACCTCGCTAGAACCTCCTTTCAGATAGTTGTAGAGAGCGATAAGGTCTCCCCTGAGCCTCCTTTTCTCCAGGCTAAACAACCCCAGTCCCCTCAGCCACTCCTCATAGGACTTGTGCTCTAGACCCCTCACCGGCTTCATTGCCCTTCTTTGGACACGCTCCAACACCTCAGTGTTCTTCTTGTAGTGAGTGGCCCAAAACCGAACATAGTATTTGATGTGCAGCCCCACCAGTGCCGAGCACAGAGGGACAATCCCTTCCCTAGTGCTGCTGGCAACACTATTTCTAATACAGGCCAGGATCCTGTTGGCTTTCTTGGCCACCTGGGCACACTGCTGGCTCATATTCAGCCCATTGTCAACCAACACTCCCAAGTCCTTTACCACCAGACAATATTCCAGCCACTCTTCTCCAAGCCTGTATCGTTTGCATGGGGTTGTTGTGACTCAAGTGCAGAACCCAGGAAGTATTTGGGAAACAAATGAAGAAGGAGTGTAGTTGCTTGCTTGGAAGAGCTGGCTGCTCATCTCAGGGTGGAGCAATTGCCTCTCCTCCTTGCTCCGCTGAATACTCAGTTACTCAAGGTCTCGTACCATCAACAAGAGGGTTTGAGAGTGCTTCCCCTGCTCCATCCTCTGTGTCTTATAACAAGGAGAGTACAGCATGCTCCCAAGAAGCAGTATATTTGAGTTTAAAACCCTGGTGGCAATACCAGAAGTTAAACGCCGTTTCCCCACTTCCCAAGTGAGTGCTATATCTCGCTGGCCACCCAGTAATGCAGTGGCAGAAACTAGTCCACAGAGCTTCTGACCCTAGTTTCCAATTCCACCCCAGCCCTGATTCCAGATTAAAACAATGAGAAAATTGGTACTGGCTTGGGAAAAAAAACCAAACCCATTATTTTTGCCATGTTAACTGTTTACTCAAAAAAAAAAAAAAAAATACCCAAATTTAACAATAATTCCCACGATATTATTCATTGCTAAGAGCTCAAAGGGAACACTCCAAAACCAGTCAACATGGACATTGAAATAACTGCTAGAACGGACTTTTTTCTACTCTCTCTTTGCAACTGGTTGTGCTTCTACCGATATAGAATGCAAGAGCTTACTCTTACATTTGCAATCAGCCTTGCCTTACCCACTGTCATCTACAGAAGTCTGCTCTGCACCTTGCTGAGTGTGTGACAGCTGAAGGAAAGGTAAACTACACAGTGAGGCATATGCACTGGGGCCTTAGCATGAATGCATGGCTAGTCAATACAAACAAAATTTATATTGTATAGAAAAACACTCCACTTTTTTTTTTTTTTTTTTAGTATGATCACTATGAAGTAAGACAATAGACACCAGAGTGCCAAAAGGTCCTCTTTTCGGCTATATTCGGGTCAAATTTCAGTGTCTTTCCCCAGTCACTTTGTGTAAATAGTTGCTCAGAAAAATCAATAAGGTGTGTATATAAAAAAAATATATATATGTATATATTTATTTCAGAAAAGGTGTTTTTTTATAGTATTTTCCCTGCTCAAAGCTCGTCTAACATTTCTGCTTAAACTCCAGAAACAGGTTGCCTTTCAGCAGTCACTAAGACTGGCATTTTCAATGAAAGTCAAGAAAATGTTACAAAGGTGCAGCTAGAACGGAATTAATTATACTTGGGGTACTCTTTGGTCATTTGCTGTCTTTTAAGGAATATATAATATTCTAATGCTGACAACTGGATATTTCTAATCAGTATTTTCAAATCACTGATTAAATGGTTGACCAGCTTCATGTCCTTCCATGGCAACTGACATTCCCAACATTAAAGTTTAATGCCTTTCCTACACTGTGTGAACTTTCTGTATCATGGTTTAAAATATTTTTTTTCAGTGAGCTGCATATGCTGCAACATTTTTAAGGTAAAAAGAGTGTTTTCAAAAAAGATACTCTCAGTTGTTTTTAATCACTAACCTTGTTCACCAAACTCTAGTCTACACAGAAAGCACGGAAAATTTTTTTCACCAGGGGGTTTATGGTGGAAAGCTGTCCTGGTGTAGCCTAGATTTTTTGCTTCTGCTGAAAAGAAAAACAAATAAAACTTGTAGCTGCTAGTATGACACCAATACTTTATCTGTTAAAAACTTCACCTGAAGTTTCACACAGGAAAATGAAAAAATAGAGTTGCTGCTATGCTGAAGATTTCCTGAAGTGAGATAAGCACTGAAATCAGTGTTCAGACTGGGAAGAGAACTGCAAAAGAGCTAGCAAAAAACAGAGTGGAGGAAGAAATCTTGTTGTATCCGATGCTACACCTAGCACGTGATTAAATACCGTGGCATAGTGAAAGCCGCATGGCTACCAAGGGCACGCATTTGTTTCCCTCTGCAGTCACAAGCAAGTGACTTGGCAGGAGCTAAAAGGCATTGTGGATACTATTCAGTTTATACGGTATTCTGACCTTCATAGTCTGACTCCTCAGTAGGCACTGCAGAAGCACAGGTGGCTAAGGCCAGCTAGACATCAGAAATATTTGCCAGTCATGCTCCTATAGGGCACAGTATTTTTAAATATGGCTAACACGGCTAGATGCAAGTGCAGAGCAAAAGACCATGGTCCTGCTGGTGTCCCTCATTTTGTACAAAAAAACTGGAATGACAAACACTTGTCTCATTCTGGAAAGCTCCAAGGATCCACCACTCTTCTGTGCAAACAGCTTCAAGGCTTAACCACCTTTATGGGGAAGATTTTGTTTCCTCACATACTGCTGGCATTTTCCTTACTGCCACTCATCACCATGTCATCCCTTGCCCTTTGCTGGGCACCTGGGAGAAAGGTTGGGTTTCCTCCTTCTCTTACCATCCAAATTCTGCTTCCTCTCCTCACAGCACAGCTTGGCCACCCCCCAGCACTATGATCATCTCTCCTGTGGGGCCTGGCTGATTTTTTCAGTGGGAAAGCCCTAATGCCTAGTTCCTTGTTCTGTGGGGAGGAGATAATGGAGACCTCAGGGAGGCCATCATCACAGGAGAGGAAGGAAAGAGCTGCTTCCCTGGCCTTTGAAAAACACTCCTCTGACAGCCCGCTCAGCATTTTTCGGTCATTTTGTTTTCATGTACTGTTTAAATAAGAAAAGCTTCATTACGATGCCATTCATTATTTCTATCTCAATCGGATAAACTCTTCTACCTTGATGTTTATTTGGTGTTAATGCATGGGCCAGAATCATTGCAGTTTATTTAGCCCAGATGAAAGTTATTTGCCTGTGAGCAAGAAGCAGGCATAAGTTATCATTGTGGTATTTGCAGGAGCTATTGCTGAACTTGCTTTACAACTCTCCACCACTTAATTGCAAACAAAAGCCACACCGCTATGTGTTATCCCCATGTTCTGTGCACAATGCTCAATTTGTGTACACTTCAAACCATGAAGAAATCCATTTAGGCAGTAACTTTCTACTTCTTACTAATGGGGAGAGATGGAGAAAATGGAGAAAAAACACACAAATCCCCATAATAGCAGTAAAATAATTATAAAAATAAAGATTACAGTTTAATGGAGTTTTGTTTGAACAGAATGTTTTTCTTTTAACCAGTTATTGTGGTGCATTACTAATGGTTTTCAACAGCCTGAAATGGAGCTGCTGAAAACATTACGAGGTTTGCAAACATCTTACTTTTTGGGCCACTGGTTAAGCAAGAAAACAGTTCATGTGAGCTTTCAAAGCTGCAATAAGTGTGCTAAACCTTGGAAAGTAAGTCAACATGCACATACCAGCCATCACGCTTCAGTTGTCAGCCCGAGTTTTTTAATATACAAATTAGCTTTTCTGAACAAGGAAGAATTTGTCTGTTACCACGGGATAATGCTGTCACCTGATAAGACATAATTTTATGATTGTTATAAATAACTCAGTTGTAATCAGTCTTCAGTCTCATTTTGGGCTGCTCTCTTGGCAAAGTCTTTAGCTTACAGTAAAGGCTGTGCAAAGGAAAGCAGTGGAGAGTAATCAAACAAGTGCCCTACTATAACAGTCTCTCTCCACAAAGCTCATCAGAAGACTGGGGTTTCCTTAAAAAAAAAGCTTGTATGAATTTATAGATGTCATAGTAAGTGCTTCCAGAATAAAACTGTAACATTGAAACAAAAAAAGTAATGTCACAGACAAAGCCAAAGAAAAGTGCCTGGAGAAGCCTAACAATATGGTATTTAAAATACATACACACATTTTAACAAAACAGACATGTAAGTCTTGGTTCTCTTACTATCTCTTCTGCTTCTGTTGCTTCTCTTACACACTATCAAAATTAAAGTATTTTGAGAGCCTGATCAGGGCATCGCAACATCCTGGGCAGCATTTCTCTTGTGCACTGCTCTCTTGCTCTTAAGCCATGCTGGACTTTCCTCAGTGGCTGTCAGAGCACAGAGCCAGCTGTTCAGCTCTGTAACAGCAATGGCACAGAAATAGCCATTCTGCTTAGCACTTCCAGCCACATCAATCCCCATAACAGGCATTGGGATCGGTGCGTGACATGCCTCTGTAAAACTACTGCATGATGTGATGGTTGGCATCCAAAATAGCGTTTGAGCCCTGGATGCCAGGGATAAACCTTATTAATCATTAGTCATTAGTGCCCTGTCTGCAAGACAGTGGGGATATTGGTGTGATAAGGGCAGAGCCGTTGTTGCTCCCTGCTGGCTCCTGATGGAGAGGAGAGTGTTTGTGGAAGCTGGCTCACTCATCCCTCCTTCCCCAATCTTCGCTAGCTGTCAACCTTTTTTTCACCTAAACTCTAGAGCAGAGACACTCACCTCTCCCAAAGGCCTGAAGGACAGCCTGGCTCCTGGGCATATCTCCCTCCCCATTGTCCTCTTCCCCACAGCCATAAACATGTGGAAATTCTCCCACTTCAGGTGCCTCCACACCTTCCAGAACTCCCATGATGGGCACACTTGGGCTTCCTCCAGAAGCTTTCATTTCCTACATTTGCACCAACAGCAAAGCGAAGAGGCAGTGTATTAGGAGGAGAAATGTTTCCAGTGGAGAAAGATCAAATTACGGAGGGCTATTTGTGTCTCCTGCTGCGTCATGCTTCCACTTTCTCCTCCCCACAATCACCTTTCATCTGGTTCAGGCCCTACTGAAAGCAGTGCACCTCCTTTGCACTGTTTGGCACCCAACAGAGGGAACATTTGCACCCCCAGAAAGCCTAATGAAAATCTTTATTTATATTTTGCAGGCATGAGTAGACTGAATTTATTAACAACAATCTGTAAATGATCTGTAAATGACCTGCATTTTGTCTTAGCCTCATGCTAGTGGTTCCCATTGCCCATTTTCAAACCTTCACGTGTAGCCTCTGTAGCCTCACAAAGCAATGTTTCAACCAATACAATTTGTCTTCTTAAATATGGCATCACTTTGCACTTGAGTCAGCCTGATTAAAGTGAGCAAGGATGAAAGTACTACCTGAGGCCTCTGCACGGCATTGACAACAGAGCTGGGGGACAAAAAGGAGCAGGTGAAACACCCTCCCATGCTGTGCTTAGCATTGTTCTTCTGCCCAGACAATGAAAATGGCTTCTACTTGTGCTTATATTCTTGTCCACTCTGTGCCAGGCTCTGGAGGAGAAAAAGAGAGCTCTACATTTATTATAGAAATGAGAAACCAGGGAAGTAGAAGAACTAGCAAATCTAGCTAAGCTACTGACAACAGCTCTTAGGGGGCTGTATGGCAAGCCAGGTCCCAAAGAGTGAAAATCACAAAGCTTTTCCTTCACTGTGCTGCAGCGAAGGTCTTTCCTCTCAGTCACACTGAATGTCACTGAAGCTTATGCTGTTTCAGTACCTGGATGCCCAGCTCAGGATGTTCGTGCTACAACATTATGCATACTTGTGACTTCATACCTCTAGTTTACCCTGAAAAGTGTATTTACATCACGCACGTGTTTCAGAGATGCTAGCTAGATTTACTAGTTCTTCCATATTTCATCATACTGACCCAGTGTGAAAGAACTCCACAAATATGCACCTATGACAAGGTAGCTTTCCAGTCTGCCCATGCTCTGCAGTCAGCAGCAACACTGAAGTCACAAATGGCCTCATCTCAGTACAGCTCCTAAAGTGAGGCCATATGAATGCGGAAGGAAAGTCACAGCTTGCTTTTAGTGACTGACCTTGGAGGGCTCCTGAAAAGTGAATGCAGGCACATGAGCAGCTGGGTTTTTTCCTATCGTTTGATAGCAATAGTGCAAATTCATACGGTTTGGCTGATGGTCAGCATAAAGAACAGCTTCACTCTGCCAGGTAAATGGTGATGAGGACAGGTATTTCTCCGGTGGAATTTACATCAAATAAAACAGAAAAGCCTCTGAAGTTTGTAAGACTCTGTACTTCATACTGTAAAACCTAAGCCACAGTAAATAACCAACAGTGTGAGAGCTGATAAGGACAGACAGGAGCAGGATTTCCAAACTGATACCCTGAAAAATTTATAACCACATGTGTGTGCAGGACAAGAAAATCTGACAACTTTTAAAATACTATCACAGAGTTGAATGAGCTCAACTATTTGACCCCCAATGAACTGGAATTTCCACAAATATACAAAAGAGACATTCTATATCTTCGGGAATTAAAATGTTCACAATGGTTAGATGAACTGCAACACAGGCACAGAGGAAAAATGATGTTGGTATTACTTAAAGTAGTCATTTTAATGTTGATTACATCTGAAATATACTTTATAGGATTCTCATTCAATTTTCACTGATTATATATGTATATATATCAATGTACTCACTTACAGGTGAACCTGATAGAAGACAGTATCTGTATTTTATGCAGAGACCCAAGACTGCCACCTGCCATGCATGTTCTCACCTCTAGGTTATAAGGTCTGTTTTTTCCACTTTGTTTTTTTCACTTATTTCTTGGCCTCACCCTGGACATCCTCCTTCTTCCTCTGACCATTTGATGAGAAAGCTGTCACATGGGAAAGAAAAGACAAAAATCTTCTTCTCACATGTTTTAAAACAAAGTAGTAGCGGGATTTTGATAGCCCTTCAAGGCATCATGACCCAGGAGGGGATAGTCTGAGGATCCTTTGCAATGTCAGGACCCAGAGTGAAGAAGAGCCTCTACTTCTTGCATCTCTTTTGGGCTGAGACATGACAGAGGTACCAAGTGGTTTAGACAGAAATGCTTTCTCGTGCCTAGAAACACAAACCAAGGCATCTGGGGAACTTTCAACAAAAGAAACAAAGCATCTGTAGACCACAGGCATGCCCAGAATGGCACAGCAGCTCAGAGAGGGTGGTTCAGGATCTTTTGTGTTGGGCAGCTAAATTTTACCCAGATCTTTACAGGTTGTGTCTGGATCTTAGAATTTCAATTTACAGTCCTTCCAGGACCCATTCATATAACAGACTAATGACCTGTAAAATTTCAGTTTAAAATGCCCTTGGAGATTTATAGTAAACATTTTAAAACGCAACTGAAGATAACTTTTCCATTCTGTTTTCACTCTTACAAACCATAAAGTAGAAAGCATTTCATATAAAAGACTAAACCAAATCCCCTCTTCTCATTTTAATTTTACTCATATAATCTATAAAAGATTTTACATAAACCCAGTGTAAAATGCATGCCTTTCTGCCTCCTCACTAGATTGAATTTTCAGAGTGGTATGGATTTTGAAGTCTATGCTTTTGAAGAGAAGGGCTTATATGAAAATATTGATGCCATCTTAACTTTTGTGCTCTGACCAACACTGCAGTAACAGAGAACACCAATAAAGTACTGCAGTGCTGTATAATTGTCTTATTAATTGGAACATTATTTACAGAGAGGGCTGCCTTCACAGCATGCACCTACTTTCTGAAATGCTTGCAGCACTCGGGACACAGCAGGAAGCCAGCATAAAAGTTCAGTTAAAGAAACAGTGAAATAGCCATCTATATAAGTACAAGTTAATGAATTGAGTCCTCCTGGCAGGAAGACTTGAATGTGAGCAAGCATTTTCAAATTTAAAAGAGAGATGACCTTAAAAGCCTGCCAAACCTCAAATGTAATGCAGCATTTATGATGATGGTGGTGGAGGCCTTTAATTTTTAGACAAAGAACAACCCATCTCCCCTGTTCTACTAAAACACATTGTACGATACATTATAAACTGGAAACCAGACAGTAAAAAAGAACAGAACTCTTTTGAATGAGTAGGACACTACCCCACATTTAACTTAACTGCTTAAATAGCACTGTACATACTAAATCCTGTTCATGGCAGTTGTTTACGGAGCCCCTCTTTGACAAAAGTTCTCCAGTCACCATGAAAAGGCACTGCCATTCTCTCTCTATGCTCCTAAAAAAGACATCAGTGCCAACTATTCAACAAAGCATTTCATATTTTCAGTGTCCCCATAAAATCTTTTCAGCTGGCAGAAGGGAAATTATGATGCCTCTCCGTCTGCCTTTGCAGTGTCCAACTGACTTCGTAGCAATTTCAACAGGAAAAAACCAAAAAGCATGCAGGTCCAAGGTTTACAGTTTTGAAGGATTGTGTTTCCCAAGATGAATGTTTCATTATCTTATATGAAGTATAGCGCAGCTACTATGTCAATACTTACATTTACAACTTCAGTGCTAGGTTCATAAATTACCATGCAGTTTATTCAGCACGGGTACACAACACTGGGTTTTTAAAGAGTTTTAGGGCAGTCAATATTTTCATAAAATACCTTGTAAAATACTTTTTATAATTTACTTCCTAAAATATCTGATACTTGCAGACTTTTGGACAGATTGCCCATCTTGTTTAGGACTTTCCAACCTAGCTCAATGCAAAGCAGGAAGATGACCTTTGCCATTAAAACTGAGTTGCCATAAATCAATTTTTCATTGTGGGCTCTTTTGATGCGTCATTCATGATGCTCCAACTTGCACTCAGTTCTCGGAAACTGAAGCCAGTTGCTTCCTTGGCAGTTATATGGTGCAAAACCAGCCTGGAACCCAGTTCATCTGCAATGAACATTAAAGCATTTTATGTTAGATATTCAGTGGAAAACAGAGCACTCTAGTGCCTCATTTCCTTTGCGGCGCTAATTATTTCTCTCTTCCTCTGAAAACACTGAAAATCAACATTGTATTTTTGTTATTTTTTTTTTCTGGTGCTTTGAATAAAATAACTCATTTGTGGTTTAAAAAAGCACCTATGAGTATAATACGTCCCATCTATGTCTAGGTACCTCTCTGAGACAGACCTACTTCTGCTTTCATCACTTTATGCAATCCGACCTCCATTGCTCTGCAGCTCCCACTCAATTATGGCTGGGTCTGCCACCATCCATCATCACCAAATCCCTACCAGCCCAACGGAAAGAAGTGTCTAAGGGATTCAGACAGCATCAAAATGCAGGTAGGTTGCAGTCACTGCCAGTTTTCAGGTCCCCCATGTGCATTTGAGAAAAAGTACAGTACTCTTGGAGAGCAGACAGCTGGAAAGCAAGGATATCCAAGTTCCTGACTTCTCTTTATTTCAAAGTCCAATTATTCTTTTTCCCTACAGAGCAGCCACATTAACTTCAGCTTCCTGGATCACATTCAGTTGAGATAGGCAATAGACATATTATTCTGGCCATTTCAAACAGTGGTGGCATTTCCTTGGCTCTCTGCCAGGTATAAAACTACTACATATTGTTGTTAGATTTGTATAAATAGTTACCAGCCCTCCTCTGAAAACCAATTGCGCTCTGGCAGTGTTTGAGATAGCATCTTGCATTAGCTAAGGCTGTAAATAGTGTTCTCTCCCAATAAGATTTTCCTTTCAAAAATGATACTCTATACCAACGATCCATTATTTTTTCCATATAAATTTGTCTCAAAATGGAGTTTTTCCATGTTTCCATTTAGCAAAAAGAATTATAAAAGACTTAAGGAAAGTCAATTTAACATACCTATGGAAGAAAAGCACAGATATTTAAGTGGGCACATAAGTTAGACTAGTGTTCCCATAAAGTAGATGGGACCAACTTATATTTGGTTCGTGGGTGAATCAAAGTACTGGAAGCTTACATTTCAAATGCAAACAACTATGATGAAAGAAACGTTTCCTATGTTACAATGCTACTGTCCAGTCGTAATAGAAATGACCCAGACTCAGGCAAGCCCATAGCAGGGTGGATCCATATCATGGCTGTCTATTGGGCTATATTCTGGCACTGACCCTCTTGTAGCCATCTTCTCCTGTTTCTTTCCTTAATCACTGTCCATGACAAAGACATTTTCTGGCTGCTGTAACTGTAGTCCCTCTTCTTGTTTCTGTCGTAAAGTCATGGAACAAAGTTTGAGTTACAAGTGTGAAATACGAGTTGCTGAAATACGTGAATTCACACTCTTATGATTTCTAGAAGCTTTGCCAGTTCTAGTTTTGCTTCTCAGTCCAAATAGATCAAAAGCTGTTTATGTTGCCTAATGCCAGAATCCACAGATGGCATCCATTTAACTGAGTAGATTTTTACTATTGATTACGGGCATTTCATGCTATTAATATGAGACCTTACCGAAGTGTCATTAATATTTTTTTTAACTCCTCCTTAAGGTAAATAGGTGTTTGGCCAAATCCTTCTGGCTCAACTTTTATGAATTAATTTCGCTCTGACTGCTACAGTAGAAAGAGAACACTGTCAGGCCCACAACGTTTGATTTATTATTTCATATGAAGAGCTCTTGAAATGCCTAGTAAATTTGATTACTCTGGTAATTCTAAATACAGAATCTATATCATAGCCATACGCATGCCATGTTATACATTTTCTTGATAGAAAAATAAGTAAGGAACATGCAATCTCCTCAAATATAAAAGAAACTGGAAGAAATAAGAACCACACCTCCATACATGTGCTCTTTACCCTAGAATGTATTTATTGATGCAGGATATATATCTAAACCAAAACAACTTTATTCTTCAGAATGCTGAACCTTATCCTTTAAAGAGTCTGAAAGTCTACCTATGGAAGATGGCTGAATTTCACAATGAATTCCTAAGCTTGAGCTATATAAAGAATAATAGGATTATGTTATTACAACTCTAGCTGTGACAGGACTGCAGAAGGTTACTTGGACCCCGTGGCTACACTGCTAAATAGAAGAGAGCCAGGAGCTAATCCTCAGTTCTGAGGCCAAGTACAGACAGATCCCTGTTACAGAGCTCTCGTCCCTGCAACTTGGCTAATCCCATGTGGTGGTCCAACGGAAAATGCTTCTTTCTGTGTGTTGTTGCCCAGTTCAAGACGTCTGAAGTAATGTACAACCTGTGTTGCAGCTTGCCAGAGTCGTGGCTTTGTAACACAAAGCTGCATGTGTGTACAGCATGTCTGAGGATATAAAACCTGCTGGGGTAGCACTGGAAGACTGTGTAAGATTGGAGGAGTCACACTCCATGCAGTCATGTCCATGCTGTCCTGGAGTGAATTAATTTGCAGAAGTGAGCTCAGGCATTGGTGAGAGCCAGGAGCCCAGCAGAGAAGTCCATCCCCCATTGCCTTGAACTCAGGATACAATGTAAATTGCTGTGGTGTACAACTCTTTACTGTTCAGCTGGAGACTTCGGGTCTATTTTGGTGTCCAAGGAGCTTAAAAAGTGGCAAAACATTGCCCACATTTTTCTGGACTTTTTCTGGATTAAAATAATGAGCCAGCGGCCCAGAAGCCCCATGTTTCAGATGCTGGGGAGTGATGAGCTGAGAGCACTAACCACATAGGCTGGGCTAAATGTACTGTAATCTCTGTCAGACAAGAGGAAGACATTGTATACCATGCAATCTTTCACTTACAAGTATGGAGAGCCTGCCTTCTGTTCTGGTCAGAGGATGGCACTTGTAGAACAGGATCCTAAAAAAACTGGTTTGACTGAGAAGACTCGTGCATGCTGTCTGGGACAAAAGAGGCACTGCTTCTTTTTCAGAACAGAGAAACAGAAGCAGGGAAAACACCAAGGCTAGGAGAAACCTTTTATACAAGCTCGGGGTAGAACTCCCTGGGATTTCAGATTCCTACAGTAACATTACACTTTCCCCCTGCCACATATGGTCACTTGTGTCAGGAGGAGGAAGCAAACTTTGCACACAGGTCACTCTGCTGCCATTTCCACACCAATAAAAGCAATTCCCAGGGAGCAGAGACCTTGGGGTAGCATTCCCAGATCTTGCCAGTGAGCAGCACAGCTCATGCCAGCAGTCGCTTAGCAGACCTAGCCAAGCTCTATTATTGATCTTGAATGTCCTCTCCTTTTCCCAGCAAGACACTAGAAATAGCATAAGGCTCTCCATTCACTCAGCAATGCAGCCTACAGACACAGCAGGGAAGTGCCATGGGATTCATCACATGACAGAGACAGATGGGCTCTTTCTGCTCTTTCCCTCCATTACCTTTGCCTGTGCTTAATTGAACACCCTCCTCCTCTTCTCTCACAGAGTACGCCTCGTTAAGCCACAGTTAGTAGCACTGAGACCCATAACCATGTCAACTCTTCTAAGCTCATGGTCTCAGGAGTTGCCATACCATCTGCTCCAGACTTTTTCTCTAAGCAGGTCTTAGGGCATGGTTTGCAGAGGCACTAGTCTAGCTGAATGTTCTCATACAAAGTCACAAATTTCAGGTGCGAGATGTATGTGCAACAAGGATTTTGGTCTAGACAACCATGCTGGGTTTTTAGTGTTGCCACACACTGCCAAGAGAAGTGGGGACGTCACCCTGGGCTTGTCCATCAAGGTCCTCCAGCGTGGAGCTGGCTGCTGAAGGCACATTCCCCCTCCGTGCTGAAAGAGGTAGAGGCCTAGTTAAAAGTCTTCTGAGGCACTGCTGTGTCAGGTAGGGTTATCTGTCTCAGTAGGATGGAGTATAGGCCACAGCCATGGAGCTAACACTCTCATGCTTACAATACCCATGTCTGGGAGAATTGCATGGGAATGACCTTCTACTCCATCTCCTGATGAAAGCATCAGATACGCAAGTTAGATTCCAAAATATCTTGGATCTCTCACATTAATCATAACTAATGTATGCTACAGCTCTAGCCTGAGACTATAGCGAACACTATTACCTTGTTGTCTGATAGTTTTTCCCTCCTCTTTTTGCCACTGGTAATTCTTCTCTTGATCACTGTCCTGTGGCCACTACTGTTACAAGGAACTGGAGAATGCAAATAAAGGGTAGGTTGTTTGTCTCACTGCTACCTTGAGGCACTTCTGCTTAGTGCCCATCACTGAAGCCTGCTCTCAATCCCATGGGTGTCATTTCTAGATACTCTCTGTGGCCCCAGGAGATAATTCTTATAGTTTAATAATTAGTACTCAGTCTGAAGATGGGAGGACTGCCAGCTAATCAAGCAACACTAAAAATTATCCGTTTTTATTTCTGCCAGGCTGAGAACTCCACCTTCCAAAAGCAAATTATATGGTTCAGTTTTCAGTGTTTTCCCTATACTCTCTATTGGATTTTACTCTTAGATGTGCAGAGCGCTGTCCTGGTGCAATGAGATACAGGACTTAACTATCCTAGTATTCCATTTTTTTGCCTTTTTTTTTTTCTTTGATTTTAGTTTAATCTTTAGGAAACAAATATATGGGTAGAAGAAAATAAGGAGGAGAAAGTAAACACAAGATTGATAGGACACTGGGGAAGAAGATCAGGGGAAGAAGAGAGTCACATGAGCAGCCAGCAGCCAGAAGTCAGCTGAATTTGAGCTCTGTGCATGAGTTGTTTACTCCACTGCTGTCCAGTGGGTGTGAAAGAATGAGGTCATGAGGGGTGTGCACTCAGCTTTTTGCTACTATTGCTTTTTTTGCTCCACCTCTAAACTGGTTTAATCTCTGGAAAGGCTTTTTTGCTATCTAATGGTCATTTCAAACAGAAAAAAAAAGTGAGTAGGAGCCATTGTAGTCCATACATTACATATTTAATCATTGTTTCCTCTAATGCAAGGCTTATTGCTATAGGCATGCTTTCCATTTTATGCATCCCTCACTTGGGCCACATATAATTCTTCATATTGTGGTTGACATTTGGGCATTGAAATTACAGCTATCTTGCCTTGCAGGCTGCAATGACTTTCTTGGCTTTAGAGTATTTGCTGTCCAGATGGTTTCTGTCAAATAAGAAACAGGTGGCATCACTGACATGTGGTTTGCCTATAAATTTCTTCAGAAAACAGTAAAATTTCAAAATGTTCTTAAGCACAATGGTCTGTATTATTATTTCAGTCAGTTTACTAATGTTTGTGGGACTCGGGGAGAGAGCCTTGGAAAAGTCTCTGCCAAATTTGAAGACAACTGTTTCTTGGGCTTGCATCCTCTTTTCCCAAAGAATTGACACTGCCGTGATGAGCTTAGCTCCCACTTCAAGTAACTTCTCATTTGATTTAAATCTCTCCAGTATTCCCTCCACTAGATGGTACTAGGACAACACATTTGTCTTCATAGGCCCTCCCAGCAATGGTAATCACCGTAACAAAGTGTCCCTGCATACAGAAGCAGAAAAGGGTCAGGCTTTTCTGGGTGAAGGAAACTTCTGGTGAAGACTGTTGAACTTTCAAGGTGAAATACTCAAAATCTAACAAAGAAAAGAGGTGGCCTGAGCAAGTATAACTTGCTTTTGCATCTCTCACAACAATCTTTAGTTGCATCTATCATCTTCATTTTTCTATTTTGGTTTTTTTTTTTTGCTCTCTAAGGGCATATATAATTTAGAATAATGTTACAGAAAACAAATGGTAAGAACTATATTAAAATTAGATTCCACCACTATCTTTTCCCAAAAGTTACCATTTAACAAAAAAAGTAATTAATTTGCCTGTCCTTACTGACACATACATTATTTGCTGCAACATATGGCATCCAAAGCAAGGCAAAACTAATCCTTGCAATTTATATAACTTAATGCAGCAGTTCCTCGGTGTCACTGGCAGCTATCAGCCCAGTATATGACAGTGCCCAGGCACTTTGAAATATTCATATGTCTTACACTGATGTTTTTAATACCTAAACGGATTTTTCTACCTTTGGGACTTCTTCAAGTAGAGGGCTGAGTAAGTGTGTAAAGAGATGAGTGAATCTACATATTCACAGTTGTATCAGGATCCTTACATCCTAGACTGAGCGTGGCACCTCATTCCATGGGCAATGTTAAAATCTATGGCTATTTGAGTTGTAAGATCATGTGAGTGAGATGGGCTACATTTTGCCATTTCTGCTCCAAGACAAACAGAACTGCAATAAGGTTTATACAACTTGTCAGCCGAAAATGCTGTGCAGTAATAAAGAAGCAGGATTCCCAGGCTGTGCTGGAGGCTCTGACAGCTCATCCGATGAGCACACAGCTGTCAGAAAGAAAAAAAAAAAAAAAGATTAAATAAACACCTATCTACTAGGGCATGCTGGTATGTCTCTCAGACTTTTAAACCCCAAAATCACTGATTTTGTTTGGAAGAAAAATTTGCAGACTGTCTGCAACAATTAGCCTCTTTTCTCTGTGTGTGACTGGAGGATATAAAGCATTTTATACACCTTCTGCTCACTTCCTCTGACTGCGAGACCTCCCTGAACTCTAGAAAAGACAGAAGAAAAAAAGAGTGTACCCTTATTTCTTATAACTCTAGAAGCTTTTATTGGTTATTAGTGTTACAGTAATGTATGACATTCCCCAAGAAGCTTCAGGCTGACAATATCAATTTCTGGTCAAAGAAGATGTAACATGCTTTGAGAGCATTTTTAATGAAGAAAAATGAGATTTTCATATATCTTGCTCTTTTAGTGTACACATTTCAGAATTGTGTTAAGAAAGGTTACTTGAGAGAAAATAGTTTGAGTTAGTTCTACAGATATTAAAGCAAGATTAATTTTTCCTTTTTTTTTTTTTTTTTTGTCAGAACTGGTGCCATTTTCAGGCACGTAAAGAGCTTTTCTGCCTGCTAACAACTCTTTACTTTCTAATGAACCTATGACTGACAGAAAGTTGAGCTTTTCTTTCCTCCCACTAATACCACCATTGTATGTGTCTTGTTAACCAGTATTGTGTATCAGTCACAAGCTGACTCCTTTGTGCCTTTGTAAAGTATCAATTTAGTCAGCATTATCTACTGGGGAGACAATGCTGCTGGTAAACGTGAACACAAAAATCCTGTAGCATTATAAGCCCTAAAAACACTGGTTCAGCCAGGAGCCATGGAGCCTGGGAGGTGGTGAAGCTGCAGCCGGAGATCTGGCTGCCCATCAGCAGCTGGCCACTGCGGGGTCCGAGCGAGCAGGAGGGCAGGGAGCTGGGACAGGACCGGCTGCTGGGATGGACAGGATGGAGAGGTGGCCAGGAGCCTGGGCAGTGTCTTCATTCTGGACACCAGTTGGGTTGCTTGGCTGGAAAAAAAATTATGCCATCCAGATCTGCCTGCCAACCTGCCTGCAACTTAACTATGCTGATGTTTGACCAGACTGACACATTCCCAGCGCCTATTTTGATTTTTGCTTGATCAGGCTTTTCCAATAGTAAACTGATTTCTTCGCATTAAAAAAACAGCAGCAAACCCAAAGCCTGTGGCGTGCACAGAATGTAGCAGCTCAGTTGCTGGACTCTGCACCCGTCAAGGAGTCTGTGACTCCTTGTACCTGCAGATGCGAGTTAGCTCCTCGGTCGTCTCCAGGTAGACTTTAAAAGGGAAGGTTAGACCAATGTAGTCTCTCCTTTCACGTTTTCCTGCCTGTGCGATGGTCAGCAGAAGCACCCAACCCCCATTGCACTAGAGAGGGGGAGGGCAGCAGCTCTGTGGGGGTTCTGTGTCTTTGGATGAAATTGTCCCTTTGTTAGTTCAAAATAACTCAAATTGGGCAACTTTCCAAGCATGCAGTGAAAGACGTCTGTTTGAGACAGTGCTTAGAGAAGGCTGAGGATGGAGGACTGAAAAAGAGGTGCCTGACTGGCTGGATTCCCACCAGAGTGATTAATGTAATGTTGCTGGGATTTTACTGCATTATTAATGAAGTGTTAGGGTGCCTGGAGCACTGGAAAAACACCTCTGGAAAATATTACTAAAAATCTGAATAGGTGTATTGGATAACCTNGGGCAGGGGAGGGCGGGGGAGGGAGATTTTGTTGCTTTTTTTGTTCTGTTTGTTTTGGGTTTTTTTAATTGCTGTGCTTTAAACCAGCCTTGCCTGTCTAAAGCTTCCAGTTGCTAAGCGACTTTTCCCCTCGCCCTCCCCGCAGCCTGGTTGCCATAGTGCTGCCAGCCTAGGCTATCAAGTAGCAGAGAGCAGTCATTACTCACCGATAAAAAATACACCCCAAAACACCAAACCCCAGGGCTGCATGAGCAAAGCAACATTTCATTTCCTTTTTAATTCATTTTGCGAGCCAGTGGGAGGATCCCTGCGCACATTACAGCCGCGGCTGCATGCTGCGTTATTTTCTTGCGGAAGATTTTAGTTCGGTCTCTGCGTTAAAATACGATGGACTGCAGTGCTGACTCATGGACACCTGTGACATTGTTCATGGCAGCAACAGATATCTGAGGATATACTTTCTAAGAAGCTGGATTTTGTACCTGGGCGACTGGTATTGCACCCTCTGTGCCTGTAATTCACCCCAGCACAAGCAGGTGCTCTGCAGCTCTGCAGATCTGAGCATTTTGCCTTAGAAACTGGGTGATATGGTTAGAGCTTTTCCCTTGAGATATTCTTTACTAACAATAACATCATATGTACATAAAATATATGGTGTGGTACCAGCAAAGACTAAAAGAATACACGCTGGTTAAAAATTAGGTTTTCAT
The DNA here is from genome assembly GCA_013396935.1 of Baryphthengus martii. Lineage (NCBI taxonomy): Eukaryota > Metazoa > Chordata > Aves > Coraciiformes > Momotidae > Baryphthengus > Baryphthengus martii. Next base: position 139,605 of record VWZK01019030.1, on the reverse strand, counting down.
TTCACATGCACTAAAATTTGTATGTGGAATCATATCCAAAGAAATTGAGAGTCTTCCAATTTTTAAAGAAAAATGATATCGACACTGGCTTGGGTGAGAGAAAAGTTAATGTCAGCCCTAAAACATAATACACAAGAAGGAAAACCTGACATCTTTCTGCTTTAAAATGCTGAGCTTTCTTGTCATTGGTCTATTGGTTGCCAGGCTTTACCAGCTGGGTGTTATAGGATGACACGGAGCATGGAAATACAGGCCTGGGATCTCTAATCACCCATGTCACCCATCATACCCAGTCAGAAAAAAAATAAATATTTGACTTCTATAAAAATAAAAGTGTGCGGGCTTTAAAATATTTGCTAATAAAGTAGTATATGATTACCTGTGTGAGAATGAATATATATTATGTGAGTTAAATTTGAGTTGATAGCTGGGCAAGAGAGGATTTTCTACCAGTAAACGTTACAAGCAGTAGTTGAGTTGGACACAGAATATTCTGTTTCAGTTGTTCCGTGACTTTCACTTCCATTAATCACAGCAAAAGCTTCCACCTCGAGTTGTCAGTATAAAGCCTCCCTTAACATCCAGGGAACTTTCTTCCCACGTTCTGCAGTCGGTGAAATATTGTGATAATAAATGCAGTGAGCTGCTAGACTCTGTGTCCTTACATGCCCTTCCATTTATCCAATCCAGCATCTGCCTATTTGAACAAGTGCATCAGATACAGGCAGTGTGCCAGCTATTAAAATGTTACACCTACCGCCATGGAGCTGCATTGTACATTTTGTTTTTTCCTTGTCCTTGAAAGGACTCACTCCTGAAGTAAGAGGAGTGTACTTGACAGCTCCTGGTCTTAAATTCCCTGTTTACCCAACTATCTGCACCCTGATTTGGTTTTCTCTGCTCTTCATGCTTTTCTTGGGAACAATAAATATCATAGTGCAAGACAAGTCGTTTAAGAAAGAACCTTTGCCAACTATATGGAAAACTGATTTCAAACTCCACTTCTACTCTGATGAAACACGCAAATCATACATTGAGAGAAATAAAATAAAATAAAACAAAGCATAACAGGATTATTTTTAAAGTGCCTTTTTTTTTTTTTTTTTTTTTTGGGGGTTTTTTTTTTTTTTTGGGATCTCCCCTGCTAAAATTTCCGTTGGGGGG
>VWZK01019030.1:125711-136235 GCA_013396935.1 Baryphthengus martii | reverse complement strand
TTTTTTTTTTTTTTTTTTTTTTTAGGGTGTTTTTGTTCTTCTTAGGAGCTCACCTGGCATAACTTCAGCTGGGGCGTCCTGTGATCAAAATCCAGACATCACCGAGGTTTCAATAAATTGACATTTTCTTACTGAAAAGAAACGCCAAAACAAAATGATTCTCAGCTTCGCTATCTGTTGTTCTAAATAAGTTAGGAACTGAAGGTCTACAGAACAAGGCCTTCCATCCTGGAATATTGATTTAAGGGAAAATATCACCAGATTTACTATGTAAAGATCCTTGTCTAATTGCAGGATTAGGTGAAGATCCTTATTCTCAGTTAGATTGCTTTAGCTCTAGGCTTCATTTCATCCAGAAGAGAAATTACTGGAATAAAGGTTAAATATCCAAATTAGAAATATTATTGCCTGTGTTTCTTGATGTTTGAAATGGTAATAGAACAAATTGAACATTAACCTAGTAGGACCAAGGCATCTCTATTTGCATGGTTTTGACATCAGAATTGGGCAATAACTTCTCAATGCTGAAATTATGCAATGGTTGTTAGTCAGTCTTTCATTTCCTCAAGCATTTGTGCACAGATTACATCCGCATATTATATTTTATTATGACTCATTAAAATGCTAATTGACAAAAGTACACTATCACAGTTCCACAAGAGATCTACATCATTAAACGGGTCTCTTTGATACCTTTCTCACAGCCAACACAACACATCAGCTGACGTCCACATCAACAGCTTGCTTTCTAAGTCCTATGAACAATGTTTACTTTGTGCATTGCCAGTTTTGCTTCACCTGTTTTGTGCAAGTCTTCTCCTTTTGATTTTTTTTCTGATTTCCTAATCCTCTCCCAACATCTCCAACCTGTTCTCAAGGTAAAATCACTGTATTACAGTTGAGATACTTCAGTGAGAGCCACCTTGTCTGCTGCCCAATTCCTGTACTTCACCTACTTATCACAGTCCCCAAGCTATTTTCTCTGCTTACATAAAAACTTTGATTGCTGCTTTTCCTCTGTCAGTTCCAGATCTACTCGTTTATTCTTGTATTTTCTCTTTCTGACTCTCCTCTCCAATCCTGTGCTATGCAGTTATTGTGTTCACTACAAAGTACCTCCACACCTAAGTTGTTTGTCAGGAAATGCTTACACCATCCATAAATTCTGAAAGACAAGATATCAAACTGACCAAATAGTACATTGTCCTTACAGCTAATAGACTTTCTCCCTTGAAGTTTTTAGGTAATGACAGCTTTACATTAGCAGAATTTCCACTTTGCTGAATCTTAAGTACTCTCATAGTAGAATTAAGATTCTGGGAAATTGTTATTTCTCACCAGGTAAACTCTTATCCTGTTCCTGTTTTCTACCGTTGACCATACTTGGACATTAATGATTCCTCTTGCCACCTAGACTATTTCTTAAAAAAAATGTTCCACAACATTACATCCCTCTGATAGAATTAAAATTTCTCAATCTTAATTTCTATTTCTCGACCATTTACATTAAAATCCAGAATTAAAATCCAAATATTCGGAGATACTTTCCTTTGTTTAGCAAAAATTATCGAGAAGGAATGTCCAGTTTTAATTCAGAGTTGCAGTCTACCTCTTTCAAAGGCACCTCTATACAGGCAGGAGAAGCCATTCTTGTCCTTCAGCTTCACCAAAGCATTTATGTTCCTTCCTTTGGACTTTGTGTCAATTTGCTTCTTTGTGTCACTGGGTAATTCTCTTGTGTCTCTGGAGCCTGGGGCTACTGGGGCAGGATTTGTGGACTTCTTTATGTTTTAATTTGGACATTGAATTTTGTGAACTCAGGTCACAGTTTTAGAAAGCCCCAGGTTTATCTGACCATGGACAGTGAAAACAAACAATAGTGAAAGTCTTGAGAATTGGGAAAGTTGGCCTGAGTAAAAGAATTACTCTTACTGTCACCTGATAACAGAGCCATAACCAGGATTAGCTGAATCTGGGACTACCATGACTTCATTTAGATAGTTGTGACTGAAGAAGGTTGAGGCATTCTGGCTGCTTTCAAAATAAATATGTCGATCATCTGCTCTTATTGGCTCCCACTCCAGTTGGCTTACTTGAGTTTTTTAAAAGTAGCATGTCTGTTTGTTGTGCACCTGGTGTAATTCTATTTTTGTGCTACTATGAGGCATTTTATCAAGTACATAAATCATGCTGAGTACTGCAGTATTTTGAGCATGTGAATGTGCATGTAATTCTAAGACACAGCCTCAAAGAAAAACCTTTGTCAGAATTATAGATCGCTAGATATTCATTATTCACCATTGTTTGGATTTCTGTCCAAAACACTTTATTATCCTTTTAGTCTAATAGCAGTTTTCTAGACCATTGTGCAAGCTTTAGGGCTACTTAGCAGTTGATCTCACCCAAAGATGGAATAACAGGCTTCTTTGTCTACCCAAATTCACACTGTTTGCTGTTTGATCTAATCAAAGAAAAATAAACACCATTCATTTTTATCCTACTACTTTTCCTTCCACTGTACTCTCCAAATACTAATGCAGTCCATATATACCACTGGAAAGTGAAAAAAACCCACATGGAGAAGACATTAAATTCCAGTCTGAAACAACTTGTGATAGGAAATAATAATATCCATTAAGAGTAAATGAGAGAAACTCGAGCACATTCTGTGGATATTTGAAGGTCTGGCTGGCATCCATGGATGCTCAGATGTTGCTGTGATGGAGACCTTCAGAGATGAGTGGATAGATAAAAAACAGTGTCTATCTTTTCTGTTGGTTTTGTTTCTTTGTTTAAGGTTTCTATATATATATGATTTATTTCTCAAGTAACAAACATGTAATGAGGTTCCTCTTAAAATGTTAGTGGCTTTAGATAAGCAGATCTCTGAGCGCATTACAGGATGAGCTTTCTATTCCCTTTCTAAAAAAGTGATTGTTTAGAGCCATCAATATCTGATTCCAGTCCCCTACTTCGAAGCCTTTTGATTGAAGATACCTAAGCAGAATTCTTTCTTCCCTCTACAGAGAATAACATGTAATAGCCCATGGCTTCAGAGATAAACGTAGTTTTGTTGGTGTTGCCATGTTTTTGTCTCCTGTATCATTTTTTTTTATTTTTTTTTTTTTCTCCTTAGCCTAATTCCCTATTCTCTTGTAGGTTTGTACTTCAGATTTTAGCCAGTGGCAAAAAGTGCTTCTCAGAGAGCCGCTTGAAACTTCTCAGTCCTTTCCCTGAAATCAGCGTGAATGTTCTTGTCTCATGGGACTCCTAGAATAGATAAAAGCCTGCAAGGGCATCTACAAAGTGAAAAACCACAGAAAGAAAAAAATAACGTCAAGTTGACTACAACTCAGCCTGCCTTTTTACCACGGGTGAGACAGACCACCCCTCTTATCTCAGAATCAAGGCCTCAGTCCAGCCTTCACTGAAAACAGTGAAATGTTTTCCCTGGACGTTGAGTCAGAGCTGCCTCAGTCCCCAGCTCTCTTCTACAGTACTCAGCATTAAAGCCAGCGCTTAGGTATCGTCAGGCTATGGTAACACCCCAAATCACTATTTCCTTCCCAGACTAAGCAACTAATGTTTTGTGCTTGTACATTTCTGTAGGGCTTTTATTGTTTTATCAAAGCTTTAATAGTATAGATTATATTTTTCAAGATGCCATATGCACCATGCAGCCTACCTTTCATTAAAGGTCATTTGGACTTCCAAGTCTGGCTGACGTGGAAGGAAAAAACTTACTGTGTCTTTGAGGTAGAATTTACAAGTAGTATCATTCCTCTTTTTCTTTTCAGTCCTTTTGTGGACCTAAGTCACACTCTTGCCATCATGTACCACCCCATTAGGGCAAGATGAACCTCAAATTAATTTAATCTGGTCTTTTAGCATCTGTCTTATTCTGTGGGATCCACCGTTTGCACAAGGAATGCAGAAGCAGTCATTTAATGTTAATATAGGAAACAGAACAAACATTTATTCTCATTATGAAATAAAAATTATCTGCTTTATTTACATGCCTGAAAACAAGGCCTTTCATAAACAGATCATCAGCTTTTCATATCCGTGAACGCAGTATCCATAAGTCATGATGTACAGAGGCAACCAAGCTCCTAACTCTGATAGGTTTCGGTAAAAGTTCAGGTACTAGAGCTGAGCTCTAGTCATAAAGAACAATACACATTTTAATGCCACTGTTCCCCTCCCCTTGCCCTAGGAAACCCTATAATGAGCCTTGTTGGTTGCTTAACAGCACCTTAGTTCGCGCATCACCCTGACCTGGGCACAAAAGCTTCCTCATTGTGTTTACTTCAGCGGTTCTGAAGTTGCAGATGATGATGGGATGCTGGGAAAGGTGCGATATATTGTATAAGGTGCCTGGGCAATAACTAAAGACATCTTGGAGCAACAGTTCAAAGACTTGGATAACAGAAATCCCAGGGAAACAATTTCTACTTGTTTTAGCTACTTAACTGAAATAATTGAATGAGAATCCAGATTCTTAGCATTTCCTAAAATGGTACCTCCAGAAAGGAATTCACGTGTCAATAGGGCAAACCAGACACCTCTAGAGGGCTGTCTCCCTCCACTTTCCCCATAGGGACCATGGGTGACTAAGCTTTCAATGGAGTTGCCTCATTTAGATGCCTTCAACTAGATGGTGCGAACTTTTCTGAGTTTAATACGTGCAGGAAGTGACTTAAAAGTTGAACTAGAATTTGCAGGAGATGCAGGATAAACTTCTGCTCTCTTTCAGTGAACCAGAGGGGGAAGAATGAAGCTTCCTTCACCTACTTCCTCTAGTAAGTAATAAACGTATTTTTGCTCCACACTGGAGTAAGTTAATATCTCATCTGGCTCTGTCTAGTTTAAAACCTTCTTCTCTTTAGAACTTGTACAACAATTATTACACTGTACTAGAGAAAAAAAAAAAAATACGGAGAGAACGTGCCTGAGGAGAAGGACGTGGGGATTGTTTACATACCTGTGTACATGCCGTATACACAGCTACACATACCACAACCACCTCTCATTCCTGCACGACTTCAGTTGTGCTCAGCGAACATAATGGTTCAGAAACAAAATGCAGTGTTTCATTTTTTTTCATTTCATGGCATGTGGGATAAAGGAAGTATGATATGTACTGTCTAATGTACAATAAAATATTTTATATCTTCCTGAGCTATGTTTTTTGTCTCCATTCAGTGAGTCCTAACAGTGTGAAATTCCTCTGACAGAAACTTCCTTGTTCCCCTAGCCTTGCTCCCAGTTTGCCAGAGATATAAATCTTTTTTAGCAGCCCTCTCTCCCCCAGGGCCTCTTTCTCTGATACTATAATTATACAAATAAATACATAGATAAGGAAGGACTGAATTCAGATGTCTTTCACTCTGTAAAACTAAGACAGCAACATTTTAGCTTTCACCATGCCCAGGCCTTCCAGGACTTAGGGCTCCCAGCAATCGGGGACCTGTTCAAATTACTTTAAATATAGCTGCTTAACCTTTGAAGACCTCGATCTAGGAATTGACAAACTACTTTCAGCAGCAAATTGCCTGTATTTTCAGCTCTTTAGTGGCCTTTGTTTCAAAGGTTAGTAAACACTTTCATGTTATAACGCAGCTTATACACTTATTTAGAGATATGTAAGAGAGTTTTCAAAGTAGCGGCTTTGAATGGAGTTTAAATAATATATTTATTCCAGGATGTTATTGAAATCATTAAGAATTGTCAGTAGAGAAGTTTGGAAAAATGGTGCTCCCTCTGTACTCCAGCTTTGGTTGAAGACCCTGCTGCTAAGGATTTTCACTCAAGCCAGATGTTGCTTGGGCCATGCTGAGCCTCAGCCCATCCCCAGGGAGGTGCCCAATGCCTGGAGCTGGGGCTGCCCCCCGCACCCCCAGCTGCCCTGCTCTTGACTGGGGTTGTGGGACAGCCCTGGCTGGCAAGGTCCTGTCCTATGACCCACCCAGCCTGGGGAGCCACCTCCGCTCCCATCACCCCAGCCCTAGGGAGCAACCAGTCTTCCTCTTCTGGAGGATTAGGGCATTAGCTCTGCATATTATATGCTGAAAATACACCCTGGTTGTCTTGGGCACACAGAAACAAACCCAACTTCATCTGTGCTACTCGTAGAGGATTTCCTTCAACATCCTCCTTTCCACAAAGCTATTGCAATAGGCAGTCATCACCTATCATTGCTCCCCAGCAGGTCAAAATGATGCAAATCAGTATCACAGTACAATATACACTGAGAATTAGGTTTATTTATAGGCAATGAGAATTAAAAAATTGAGACAACTGCTGAACATAGCAGGGCTGTTTCATCCATGAGTGCTGGTGAGCTGATGGGACTTGGCCATTTCACCTGGTTAAATGGGCACTTGGAAACCAGCTGTTTTGGAGATGACACTGCTCTGATACTCTGCAAATTTTCACCAGATTCTGTTGTTCAAAAGCCCCAAAGTAAAAAGTCACTAAAGGGCATTGTATAGGGGAGTCAATGCGCCAAGTAGTGGGGGACACACTCACTCAATCGCCCATACATGAAAAAAACATAACCGCCAAAGGAGCATCAGCAAAACAGAAAGGGGGAAGGGAAGACACATTAATATGCAAATGGTATTTTGTATAGTATGGGGATTTTGGCAGACCTAGGATTTTATACCAAAATGCTTTGGACTTCAATGAGGCGCACAGCTGGAATAAGTAGATGTAGAGAACACCAAGCTGTTGATAGCTCAAGGTCTCCTTCTCATCCTATTGCTCTCACAACGGGTCACTGATAAGAGGTAGTATATTTGTTTTCATTAGTGCGTTTGGGTTTTTTTCCCCCAGTTGTAGCCATTTGACAAAACCACAACATCAGTTCCCTCCTCCTCTGTCCCCGACACAGTGCAAAACAACGAGGAGGGAGAAGGCAGAACAAACTAGCAGATGATAAAAATGCCAACTGGCTGCAGCGGTGCAGCGGGAGCACAGTAGTTCAGAGGTACAGAAGAGCAACTCTGGGAGAAGAGCATACATTAGTTATATGGACAGCTTTATTTATCCAGTCTCCTGTTCTCGGCCAGCTTTTATTGATCACAGAACAGTTTAGCAAACCAGCACAAATGTTTTCCTGCGTCCCACTGGGTACTACTAAAAACCCAGCAATATTTTACGTTCATTAGGGTCAAGAGAATTTACTTGTTACATGTAGTCCCATCGCAATATCCAATTTTTCGCAGTACTAGTCACCGTTAATGTTTCCACTGATGAATCCATGTAAGGGTTTAATAGCTGTAAACGGCACATCACAAAATATCGATGAATTAGTTTAAACCTCATCTTAAGTTCAATAAACCAAGGATGCCAGACACATTAACACAGTGTTAATGTCTCTTCAAAAATATTGATCATTGCATTGTTGATTTTTCACAAAGTCTTCAGTCAGACCAAAACCTCTACACATTAAAGTTTAGAAGAAAATGCCACACAGAAGCTGTTTTTCATTCCACAGGATTTCTTTTCGAGGCTCAGGGTGACAATATTTTTCTGGATTCACTTTCCTCCAAATAAAACCCACAGTCTGTGTTTTCTTTCCATAAAGAGCGGTCTTAAGGTTGGAGTCTCAATCATATGTGTGGAACTTCACGATGTTTTGCCACCAGCCACAGCTGCATCCTTTAGCTTTACTGCAAATCAGGGCTTGTACGATGAGCTACTGGATTGCTCTTAGCACAGAGTTGTTTCTCTCTTCTTGAAGACCTGCTTGAGAGTAAAGAGCTAGGTCAAGAATTTTCTACATCCTCTAGCCACTGGCTGGCCACGGCTCTAGTGAGGTCCCCTTTCTCATCCCTCAGTGATGGTCTTTTCCTTCATATGTCCTAAGTTTTCTAGCCTGCTTTTGAGGCTCTCTCCCGCTTTCTTCCCCGTTCAAAGGAGCAGACAGCTGTTTCTTAATGACATGATAGAAAAACTCATAGCTGACATCTTTCCCTCTTTCTGCAAGCAGGAGGGCAGTTAATCTTTGTTCCTTGCCGAGAAGAGGTATGCTATATAAGATTTTGGTCCTAACTTCTGGCAAATGGTCTTGTCTCAAAATGTTGGGAATTACCCTTGTTTGTTAAGATACTCATTACCTGAGAAAAACATCCTTATTACTAATCACCACCCTAGTATTACTGCTTCCAGAAACAGCCATCCCGTCTCCAGTCTTTTGCATTCATCCAGTGCTGTTATTGAGAACCACTGAACCTGAAATATGGTTATCACCTATCTCATTAGGTCAGTCTCATAATTATTGAATATAAGTTGTGTTGGCATTAAAAAGTTAGACAGTTTAACATTTATCTCTGCTTTGATTCTCTCGGTAAACTCCAACCCTTGTGCTTCTGCTGACACAACAGGCAGCTTTTTTTTGAGTAGGGAACAGTGTTGGTCTATTTTAGCTATGTGGGGAAACACTGGATTTCTTTTTATCTTCCTCACTTATGCCCAGTATTTTCTGCTTGACTTCACTGGTTTATTGTAGCTCTCCTTTAAACAGTGACAGGACATTAAGGTTAGGAGTCAAAATGGTCTTCAGCTTTCCTCAGAGAAAAACATGCCTAGAACATCACTTTTGAGCACTTTTATGTAGCTAATATTACTTAACAAAAGCTGTTACAAAATGAATGCGATGACCTCTACATTCACAAAGAGGTCATTTAGATTTACTACTGTCTTGCTCTTCCTCTCGTCTCTCACTTAGTAAATCTAGAGGTACTGTTCAGAGCTGCTGCCAAAAACTCGAGACACTTTCCACAAACTCAAGACAACTTAACAGTTCTTGGCACAGGCGCCATTAGTACCAAGCAAGCTGTCTCTTCCCACCATGTCCTCTCAAGTGTGAGGTCTGACAACTTCAGGGTGCCAGTTCTATAATTCTTCTATCACCTCGTGTACCAAACATATTGGCAGTTTTGGTATAACTCTTCCTTCCCCTTAGTAGTCTGTGAACACAAGATTGTTTTATGAAAGCATCATTCAAGCAAACTTTAACACTCAAGGGAAAGGATCATTTAGAATGATTTGCCATTCCCCAAGCACTATAAGGACTATACATGTGCCTGGTTTGGCAAAGCTTTGCCACCATAAAACCCCCAGAATGTACTCTTCCACAGTCTTCTGCAGCCTTCCAGACAGATGCTTGTTCTGTGCAAACAGCTCCCCAGATCTCCGTAGAAAAATGTCCTTGTCAATTCATGTAGTTTTCTGGTTCATTTCCTAGAGTTTTTGACCTTGCTAGTCAAGAGTGATTTGGTGAGCTCTTCAACAAATAGATCCTAACCTTCTAAGGACAATTGCTGTGCTCTGTATCAAATTGCAAGGACTTTGCTAAATGATTGTCTCGTCTTCTTGAGTTCTCACAGAGTGTCAACAAACCGCTGCCAAACTAAAGCAATATAACCTGGCTCTGACTATGCTAATAACCAAATCCAGGTCCTCAAGTGTTTTCAGCCTTCTTGAAGCCCTATTAAAAACAAAGATGCCTGGATACTTACAAGAGCGTCGCATACCATATACATATAAATTACCACAGAGCTGCTGTATTGCTTAAGAATGCAAAGGGAGAAGTCTGAAAGTATTTATTTAAAATTATATCACAGGAGGGCAGAAAATTGACTGTAACTAGACTGAGTAACTCTGCTCCTTCCTAAATCACAAAAAAAAAAAAGAGTAGCATAAAAGGGAAAAAAATAAACATAATTAAAGATTTAAAATTGGGAGGAGAGGGGAGAACAGTGTATGTAAGCCTATGCTGCAAAGACACAGCAGCAGGTAACTCCAAAATGAAGCAAAGGAGCTGCTTCCATAATTCCTTTTGGGATGAGGAAGAGGGAACAGTAACCTCTGTGGCTGCAGGACAGATCAGCAGAAGGGACCAGGATGGGGGAGGAAATAAGAACAACTGGCCCGGTGGATCCAACTCACCAAAGAGAAAAATAGTTTTAGAGAACAAGCGGGCAGTGCAGTCAGGACAGAGAAAGACCTTTAAGTGGAAGAAACCAATATAGTTATTAGTGCTTTTCTGCATCTGTTTCCTCTTTAAGAAGTAGTAAATTTGTGACTAAAATTATATCAATTGCCATTTTCCTTTTTTTTTTCCTAAAAGAGGCTGTTAGCTCAAACAAAACCCCTGAAATAAAGCCTCCCCTTGTTTTCATGTTGTACCCCAACTGCACCATGTGGCTGTCTCTTCTCCACGTGTACTGTAAATGCAGTGTTACAATTTTATTTTGGACCGTTTAGCCCAATACACTTAGCACCTGAAAACCACACACCCCACCGCCATTCTGCTGACGCCTCCATCCAGCCCGGGCCTCAAATACCACGGTGCCACGGAGCAGAGGTCACGCTCCTCGGCAAGGAAGCCGGCACCATCATGCCCTTCAGCCGAGCGCCTGGCCGAGGTGTCACCCTCCCGCACGCCTGTGACACCCCGGGGTCAGGGGCGGCAGGACAGGGCCGCAGCGCCCGGCCCGGCCCGGCCCTCCAGGG
>VWZK01019030.1:15551-125704 GCA_013396935.1 Baryphthengus martii | reverse complement strand
CGTGGTGTGGCGCTCGGTGGCGGGGCGGGCCCTGCCCCGCCGTGACCGGGCCTGGGGGCCGGCGTGCTCTGGTGTGGGGCAGAGCCCTCCGCAGGGACAGGCCGCTGTGGCGACGCGAAATCACAGTCTCATGAACACGCGTTTTGATAGCGAGAGAATAGGAGAGACAAAAAAAAACCGCCGGTAAAATATAGCGGCATCCAGCATAGCTGTGTTCGGCAGGTCATTTGTCTTTAGCAGGTGACAGGATAATGTCACTTGTCAACAGTCTGCTTTGAAGTGTTGCAGCTTTTTTTCCCTCATGAAGTGTTTTATGTGCAGATTTTTTATTTAATTCTGACAAATAAAGCCTTAGATCTTGTTTCCAAAGTGATTTATTTTGATGACTTCATGTATTGGTTTTCACTGCTTGCCCAACATTGGAAAAGAGGGCTTGTCACCTCAGCTCCATACTGAGGGTCAGGTGCATCAAATTGGGCTAAATCTTTCGACATGACAGTTTCTATCTCTTCCAAAACACAACAGGCGTGTTCTGTGATGGTCTGTCTCCTCTGTATGGAGTCAAAAGTCCCTTTGTAGACCATTCTTTTTTAGGAAATCCCCTTCTACGTGATTCCGTTGCTTGCATAAATGTAATCCCATAAAGGGAATGTATTTGACTTATTTTGAATAACCTCTCACGGTATTCAGAAGATGAGAGTTTTGCTGTTTGTCAGATTGTAAACCCCTCAACAAGACAAGAGGTGGATGGTTATAAGTTGGCAGCTGGTGGCAATCAGTGTTGCTCTACAGTAACTGCATAATTTCATGCTTTTTTACCGTACCCTGCATGCTAAGTAGCTTATTCTTTCACTGAGGGGTAAGAAACCTCAAATTACCCCACACACCCCACTGCTTGCATCAGCACCGTGCCCTCTCATTACGTATTGTGCTAAAAAAGTGTTATTTGTTATCAGTTTTTAATTTGCTACTGTACAGTTTCACTGAATGTCTCCACAGCCTTGTGTTGAACCAGGGAACAATGCTGCCTCAATAAAACTTTTCATCTACCTTGCCTGTACCATTCCTTACTTTAAATAGTATTATCTTGTTCTCTTTTAATTGTCTGCTTTGTGAAATGAGCAATCTCAATCATTTTTATCTATTTGTGCATGGCTTTTCTGTGTTCCTCATCATTCCTGTTGCCTTTCAATACCCACAACCTCTGTTTTGTACCACGTTCTGTTGGCAGATGGTGCAATCACTTCTGCAACCTGTTTTCTTTTAATGTAATGGGCACGCAGCATTTTTTGGTGTTTTTCTCAGGCAATCTAATGCAGGGTTTTGTTTCTGAATCTAACTGTGTACTGAAGAAAGGCTTTCACTGGAGCAATCCCCAGTAGTAAGCAGGTGCCCTTCCTGAAGAAGAATCACAGATAATTCCGAGGTTCCCTTCAGAAGTGCGTTATCTAGCGACATCGAGCTTGGTATGACACTGTGCTATTTGTTTACCTCGTTAGGGTAAATCCTTCTGATGTTCCTAAGGGTCTTTTCAGGACTTGACCAGCCTGAGTAGCCATCACTGCATGTGGCTTTTAGCCAAGTCTGTAATTTGAGGAACTTTTAAAGCCAAAATAAGCTTTCACTAGTCCCCAGCTGCTCTCTCCCTGCTTTATAGAGTCATACATGTTTGTGTGGTTACAGCATGAACAAGGCTGGGGAGCAGAGCAGGCTGAAAGCTCACACAGGGCCTGAGCTGATCTCCCATTTGACTGAGCGCGTAGCTGTGGAAGCAGCTGTGTCCACAAAAGGGAGGCAGTGCAGGGGTGGGAAGGAGCTGCAGAGAGTGGAGGAGACTGGGGACCCCTTCTTTCAGCAGCAGTGCTATCTTAAGCTGTTAAGCAGTCTTTGACTTACAGCTTTTTTAAGAATGACAAATTATGATTTTGTTAGAACAAGCTTTGTACAGAAGTATCTGTTGTCAGCAAACAGACTGATGATACCTGAACCGAACACCTCAGCTGAAGCCCCCACTGCAGGGGGGTTTGCTGTGTGTGCCTCTCCGTGCCCCAGAATTCTCCTTCTTGGAATCCCGTCAGAAGGGAGATGTCAAGAACTTTCATCCAAATGTCAGTGTTAGATATTGTTGAAAAGCAGAGCTGGGGCACTGTATTAAAAATTAAATTGAGCTGGGTTTGGTATATATCAAACGTCAGATACATAGCAGAGGCTATCAGAAACTTCCAACAATAGGCATATGAAGAATCATTAGCCTTGAAAACCTAGAGGATGAGATCACAAACACACAATTCAATAAATCACACAAGTTGATTTTGGAAGAGCTGATGCGGTGCAACAGCCATTTGTTTATACTTTGACGGGTCAATTGGATCAGTGTCAGATCTTCTGTGGGATAAAAGATTTTGCTTTTAACGCATGTTTTTTCCTGAACAGCTTCTGTGCAACCTTTATATCCAACACATCTGGTCAACTTCAGGACTACAAATAGAAAATCTAAACTAGATGGAACTGCTAAAACAGAATTATTCCAGGATTATTTTGAGATGCAGATTTGGCATTGAAAGATCTTCAGAGTAAAGTCGCATTACATAATCTAAGTTTGGTGCTATCCCAAACAGTTTTAAATGTTTCTAGTATATTCTTATAACCTCAGCTTTTGAGAGATAACCTCTCCTTTTCAGAGAACATTCCCTAGTCCATATCCTTCTGAAGGGGGACTTCAGAGGGAACGTGATCTTCCTATTACTTTTTCTAAAACCTTGATGAAAATTGTTTAATCACAGAATTAGTAATAAAGTTGGAAATCATGATACAGATAGAGAACTGTACGCTTTTAATGATTGTAACACTTCTTCAACTGCTATGAATTGTTTTGATACCAAAACCCACTACACTTATGAAAGCCTTCCCTGCAATAGCGACCAAAATATTTATAACATAAGAAGCAGATTTACTAATGTAATAATGAAAATAAGGAAATGCAATTAGGGCAGAGAAGAGTTGATACTAGTCTACTGTCACACCATGAAAAAAACGTGGCTTCATTTGTTTTGGTGTTTTAACAGAGGTGGAAGCGGTATTTTATGGTTTGTGCCATCATCTGTCCTTTTGTCCCAGTTTACTCTGGACTTGTCATTACTAATAGATAGGCAAACACTTAACGTGAGTAAGTCCTTTCCTTCTTCCTGTGCTCACTTTTTTTTTGGTACATATCATATTGCCATCCCTTTGATTCTCCACATAAGACGCATCACAATTTCAAGTGTAACACTAGGCAAATCAAAAATATTTTTTCCAGATTGCTTCTGTACTTCAGTATTTAAAAAAACCACACAAATAAACCCAACCAAAACCCCCCTAATTTGGCACAATTTCAACTTTATTTTTCATTTTAAATTACATTTTGGTAGGAAATGAAGCTTGCTAATGAAAAGTTATCTTGTACTTAGTTTTTTTCTTTTTCTTTTAATGGTGATTTCTGCTGCTGTAAACCAAGAGGGTAGTAATTAATGTCTCCTACTGTTTATGTCTGCTGCCATCTACAACGATGAGCTATTATTATTCTGTCTGCTAATACTTGGAAAGGATATCACTTGGACAACTAATCCAAAATACAGCAAGTAAAGATCATTGTCACAAATGCCTGAAATGGAGATGCTGTTGCAGATGTTAGAAATGAAAGGTTTTCATTATATTGGCTCATCCCATTCAGCTGCCAAGACTGTGCTTTGCTGTGTACTCTCTAGTGTCTCACACAAGTGCTGGGATACCATAAGTATTAAATACATCATATTCCTTGAAATAAATTGTATTCTTTTGAAAAAATGTTCCATAGTTACGTGCTAGGTAGACCTGATCCTGAAAGGCAGTCCAGTTTTATTTACAGCAATGTGCTGGTCTTCCCGCTCAGATCCAGTTACTGACCTGGAGTCAGTCTGAGGCAGTTGTTAGACAGGCTTCCTGTGGAGAACTGGGCTGCAAAACAGCCCAGAATGAAAAGCCAGGCTCACCTCTATACCAGAAGCTGAATATAGAGAAAAGAGAAAAAAGTCAGGGTTTTTTTGTTTTGTTTTTTTTTTTCTTTTAGGAGTTAGGATTTTGTAGAGGAAGTCCCCACCTCCATAAAACCTCTGTCAAGCTGCAGTTCTGTCTCCATATGGTTTTCTTCATGAGGACACATTTGTCAGACAAACATAGTATGTTCACTGCTACTCTCTCATGTTTTCTCGTAGAAATCCCTAAGAGAAGGGCCACTAGAGAGCTCTCAACATCTGGATTTCAGTCTTCTTTTCGTGCACTGCCTCTGGCAGTGGGAAGGCTGAGAAGCTGCTGTCTTCAGCAATTTGGAGGTAGGTGTATCCTAGCCTCCTGGAGTGCTGCATGTATCGCCCTGCTGACCCATGTGATGCAGCACTCCTTGAAGTTGACCAGGGGTGACATGGGATCTCCTGTGCTCTTTTTCCCCTCAGTTCTTTTCTGCTGTGTTTGTCTCACAAGCCATGCCACTCCACACAAATGACATAGAAGCCACCCCTCCTGGCAGTCCTCCTGTTGCAGGTGGTACAGAAATGCCTCCACACCTCACAAAATCTTCTGCCCTTTCTCATTGCCTTCATTCCCTTTTGAAAATCTGTCTGTACATTACTGACAACCTGTTGCAATCAATACCTAGGGCTAACTAAGTCCTGGTCACTAGAAGAAAGTATCAGTAAGGGGTCTTGCTGATTATGAGCCATAATTACCAGACAACAATGTTTGAGTATTTGAAATAGAATTTAATTCTTGACTGCAAGTTTTTCTGGTCTGCTGGTCTGTGGCTTATGTCTTGCTTCCTGCAAATAAATGTGACTAAAAAAGAATTTAATTCCTTCACAACATGCAAGGGAGTAAAAAGCAACATTTTTGTATGGAAACTCATGACTGACAGCAACTGAAAGTTAAATCTGTTTGATCATTCCATCAGCCTTCCAAAGCCAACTCCTTAACTAGATTGACATGTTTCAGTGGGATGTTGAAATGTTGAATGTATGTGGGAGGACTCTACACTTTACAATGCTGGGGACCAGGAAACAGTGTTGTTCACAGTGCATGAGTAAAAATTAATGAAAATAAGTGCTTTCTGGCAATCAGTAAGATACTGATTCAAAAAGATAGCATTTGAGAACATACTGCACTTTAAGGATCATGTTCAATCAACACATCTTAGGGATGTGACTTGTACCTCAGTTTACCTGTTGAATCACCATTCCCAAAGTAAGAGCCGAGTTTCTTTAAGAAGTGATGGGGTAAATAGTCTTCAGAGACACCCATCTCTTTTTTTTTTTTTTTTTTTTTTTTTTTTTTTTTTTTTTTTTTTTTTTTATGTATGTGTGTGTACTTCGTTGAACCAGCTCTCTTGAAATAAGTGTTAAAATGCTAAAATGTAGCACCTGTAGTAGGCAGGCTGCCTTGCAAACAGACTCACTAAAAACGTTGCTGATTTTTTTTCCTTGGCGCAATTCCTTCAACTATGATTGTTGTTACCTAAAAAAATAATATAGTATGCTGTTTATTGTCTCTTTAATGTAGTTGTTCCTACTTGCAGTCTATATTTGTTTAGTGGAGAAGCTCAAACTGTAATACACTGCTCCTGCTGATCAAAGTCACAAAAAAAAGATGTTTTCTCTACTGCTTATTCAACACATGCAGATATCTCTTGCTTTTCCCTAACATCTCTGTCTCACTGTTGTTTCCTTCTTTAAGCTATGTTTACTGTCACTATACATTTTTAATAAAGTGTCCACGGGTGCTTCCCTAAGAAATTATTGATTTTGGCTCTCTGCCTGTCAGTTGGTCTCTTTCAGTCTGCTCTAGACCGAGTATCTTCCGAATGCATTTTGAACCATGGCTCAGGTTCAGCTGAATTTGTCAGAAGGAGTGAATGTTCAGATATTAAGTTTTCATGAGTTTTAAGGAACTAAAAGTTTTGCTGGGTCGGCAACCACGTCAGCAGGCGACCGTTGGAGAGGTTCCAGCATGACTTTGATCTGTTCAGCTTGCCCATTAGCCAGCTAGCGCGTGTGTACTGGCCTGCTGGTCAGAACTCACACAGCCTGGAACAAGGCCAAGCACATGACATGCATCATATTCCCCTGCAGTCACCCTTTTGCTAGACTAAGCAATCCAAAGCCTTTTAGTTTCCTCCTGTAACACAAGCTCTCCATTCCCTGGATTATCTGAATATCATTTGCAACTGTTGGAATTTCAACTCCTCTCTCTCAACCGTGGGTGGGGAGAGCTGCACACAGGAGTCCAGTTGAGGTCATATTAGGACTAGGTGGTGTTAATTTTTGCTTGACTCCAACAGGACTATCTTAGCTGATTTAAGACTCATTCTCAGAAGCAGCAAGAGAGTGCTTACATTTGTTGAGCAAGTGTGTTTGAAGAACTGCTGAGGGCAAGAGGCCCTTTTTTACCCACAACTCTTTTTTTCACTATCGAGCAAGCTACCTTCTGCTTCTGTATATCTCTTTAAAATGGCTCTGTGACATTTCTGCTTCTGTGCATCTCCTTAAAATGCCTTCAGCCATGTGATAACTGAATCTCTGGCTAGCGACAACATCTTCAGCGAGTATCTCTAGAGCAATGAAGATGGCTTGTCGTGGTCTAGGACAGTCAGGAGTTACTAACTTCAGCTTTTCCATCCTTTTACTTGCTTGATGTTTTAAGCAGTTAAGATCAAATTTATGAAAATGAAATTCTGTGATAATGCTAGGAAGCGTTTCAAGGTTGCATTCAGAATTTATCTTTTAAGAGAGATTAATAATTTCTTGACTTCTCCCTCATTTACTTTATAGGAATAAATCCCTCAGTAGCAAATTTTGCTGCTTGGCCATCCAGTCCTCTGTACCCTGCAGGAATAATGCTATTTTTTGAAAAAGCTGTTACAGATATTAGTCTTATAATGTCTCTGTGTCTGATAAGGAAGAGAGAGAAGGGTACAGGCAAGCAGCTGAACTAACTAGAAGACAGAAAAAGGCAAAGCAAAGCTCTTTTGTGTGGTGGCTGTAGAGATGGCTGAGCATTTAATGTTGGGCATTAGAATTTAGCACATAAATGTATGCTTGAACTATCATTTCTGGTTACTTAAAGGTTTTTTGGGCAAGTGAGAGAGTGTTCTGGTAAGTGTCCTTCGAAGTTGTGTCACAAGAGAGAGAAGCTCTCTTCTGGCCTGTTTGAAGTTTGGCTTTTTCAAATACATTCGTGGATTTTTAGCTGAAATACTGAACATATGTTTGAAGTTTACTCATCTTTACTTTGGTTAATAAAGAGAAAAAAGTGAAATGAAAACAGATTTTTATTTTTTTTTAACAAGGAAGTATTAATTTTCCTACCTAGTGGAAAAGTATTGAGTTATGCTATTTCATACGAAACCCAGTTCTCAATAATGAAAGTGTTTTTACTTTTATGTGATAAAATGGGTGGACTATAAAGTATCTATAAAAAAGAGGAATAGGAAATATATTACTATAAAGAGCTACATCCTGTGCTTTTTCTTCAGATTGTTTTGTAAAACCGCCTTGCTGGAAGCAATCCACAAATAGGCTTAAAAATAAGCCTCAGAATTTTCTTCGGAATATCTCATCAACAACAATAAGGGGAACATTATGCATATTGACAGAGATGGCTCTTTGTGTCAAATATTCACTGTAGTTTCAGAGGTGTTGCATTTTTAAGTGTGTTTGCAAAATATCTTTGGACCTCTTGGACCCAATGCAGTCATGATTATTTTAATCTCTTATCTGAAAGCTTCCTATGATTTCTATTCATTAACGTGAAAAAAGCAATCACCATTTAGACAACCAGACCTTTGAGAAGCATCTGTTTTCCAGACATCTCTGTGTTGTACGTGACCTATGGTCTGATTTGGCTGAAATCTGATAGCTTTGTATAATTTTGCATGCCGTCATTAGAACATTCCTCCGAGGGGCACCGGAACAGGCCCCAAGTCTGGGAGCAGCATCTTTGGGCGATCTTCCTTCTCTTAAGGAAGCTCCGTGCAGAATCACGTCCAGCACATGTAGAGCAGTGCTCTGAGGATGGGCACAAAGTCATTGGTGGGCAGGCACAAACTGGCCGGCACGTTGATCCTCACAGTAGCCGTGCAGCAGTGTTAGTGCGACGACCATCACATCTCATAGCAAGGTTTAGTAGCTGTGATTCAGTCGACCACAGCAGTGGTCTCAGTGGATGGGTTTGCACAGTGATTTGCAAAAAGCATGCAGACTGGAGCGGATCAATAATCTACTGTTAGATGCTGAGCCTTTGACATCTTCAATAAATGTGGTCTGAAGTTTTGACTTGGAGAAGCTCTAATGTGGTGCTCTGGACCAAATGTCTCTGGCACACATGGAGTTAGAAACTGTCTGAAGTTTGGTTTGGGCATTGTGGTTTGAACCCTCCCATGGGAATGGAGCACATTTGGGGAGCACCTGGAGACCTGGGGGAAAGGCTGAGATTTAGTTTCTCTGAAAGAAATCTAGTTTGTATATACAAACCCCATTCTTTTTTATGCAACAATATGCAGTAAATGTGAACAACTGAGAAATTTGATTTAAAACTGCTTTAAGGGTCCAAGTCAAAATGTCAGTGTAGAGACATCCTAACTAATTTTCTAATTGTATTTGGTCACTTGTTCAACATTTCCTTCGGATCAACAAGACCTATGCAATTCCTGTAACTTAAAACCAGTGTCATTCCATATGCCTTCTCTTGAAAGAGCACATAAAAGTAGCTTGAAATTGAAGAATGGGCTATAATGAGGTGGAAAAATCCTCATATTTTACTTCAATGACTTCCTCTGGAAAGAAGCATGAATTTTATCAATATGAATTTTACTGATGTTGTGATGCTGCATAGATAATGGATTTAAATGCCAGAGAAACAAGTTAAGCTATCAGAAGTCCTGAGATGATGGCTAGCACTGAAACGTGATTGTTTACACAAACTTCTAAGTTATGTTACAATTTTTTTAAATTTTCCATGCGGTACATACAGGAGGCTGGACAAATAAAGTGATTTGAATACAAAGCCTACCTAAATCTCTTGAATTCTTAGGTCCTCCTACCTTTACAAACTTACAAAAAATTCAGCAGAAAAAAAATTTAAAAAATACATTTTAATTGAAATTTTCATTTCTAATCAACACTGGGAGTCATGTCCAGGATAAAAGGAACTCTATCCACTGACATTCAAACAAGAAAAAATCAACTATAAATCAAGTTTAAAGCTAATCCTTTGATCTATGATTCAAATCAAATCCAGGTCAGGAATGACTGAAAGTTGTTATCGTCAGGATGACCATTCCCTAAAACAGTTGGGGGTGATGTCAAGCTGTTTCCCTGAAGACTGATGGGTGTTATCACAAAACTCTCCACCACACTTCCACCAGACCTAACAAATAACTCAGATACTTGGACAGTAAGCAGGTGGAGGAGCACAGAGACAAGAATGCCTTCTTAACCCACTGATAAGTTCATTTGAGGTTTGGGCAGAATGGTGAGAAAATGTCTGCAAACCTGCAAGTACATTACTCAGCATCGTGCCTTCTCTGCGAATTAAGATCTCAAAGCTCCTTCAGTCCATCATCTTTCATAGCTATGTAATTCTTAAAAAAAAATTAAAATTATTTCTATAAAGGTTGCATGAAGACTGAGTAATAGAGCAATATTTTAAAGCAGCTGACCAATGTTTAGTACTATATAGTGAAGCTCAGAGTTAGTAGTTATAAATATTTCTTATAAGTCTGAACAGAAAAAAGCAACTGTAAAGGTTACTTAAGTATTACCTCCAATGTAAATCCTCTAATGAAGACATAAACACACACACACAAAAAAAGAGAAACATAACATTATAACAAAATAAATTCTAAATTGTTACTTTGTATTTTATTAATCAGGAGTACCTTTATGATCTGATATGGAGCAAATCTAGGTTTACATCATTACACATGAGGATAGAAGTCTGAGCATCTTTAACCCATGCTGTCTACTGATCTGGTGCCAGGATTATTATATTGAAGTCACCATTCCAGATGACAGCAATCTAATGTGTTACCAGCCAGACAAATATAAAAGGGAAAGATTAAAATTTAAAAAAAAAAAAAAGGAAGCATCATAAATAATCTTCTGTAGCAATATTGAAATTGCTTTGAAGCAACAGTTCATTCCTTACTCAGAAAACCTGGAGGCTGCAAAGGTCTCCTTGATTACCATAGTAACTAAAAGAATAATTTCAATCTGCCTTTCAAAGAATTGTAAATAATGCAAGTGTACTATCAGTCACTGCTCGTTGCGATTTCACATGCTCCAGAAGACAGTTTGAAGAAGATTGGGGTGTCACAGTTCCTCGTGTACGGAATTCCAGCATAATAAAATGATGTGTCCCAATCTAACCCTTTCTCTGTTGTTTCTTTCTGGATCTATCTGATGAGAAATAAGAACTTGTGCAACAGGCTTCATTTACATCTCTCTTTGGGAAGCTGGAATGGTTGTAGGAAGCTGGAATGGTTGTAGACATCCACTTCTCTGTTTGTCCAAAAACAGTCATTATAAAGGATTGAGAATATTAATCAGATTCTATGTGCGTCTGTGATGAGTGTTGAAGGATCTGCTGGCAGCATCACAGTGCTGGTACACAGCTGCACAGCGCAGGTAAGGGTCTCCAACGTTCTCTGCAAGAACAGAAACACGCAGCTGTATGGGTGCTGCTTTCAAACTGTTAAAAAGACTATCAGAGAATATCTTCTGGATGGGGATTTAAATACAAGGACAAAATGGTACCGATGATCTTGTACAGGTTGCTGCAAGGAAAAAGGGATGTAAAATTCCCGTCTTTTGTGCTGGAATAAAAAATACAGCAGGCCAAGAAATTCCTGAAAAACCACAGACGCAGCCTTTTTTGTCATCTAGAAAGTAGATATTATAAACAATTCAGAAGATATCCAAGGGATATATATGAATAGGAAAGAAATGACTGTGGATTATATGGAAACTTGGAATTCTGAGCCAATTCCCAGATGCTATTTTAATGCATATGGTGTGCAATGATACAAACAAATACAATAAAGCAGTGGCATGTGATTTGGAAGAGCAAATGAGTGTGTGCTTTTAAGCATCAGGCCTTGGCCCCTTTCATGGATAGGTGTGGAATTTCATAGCATTCCTCCCCTTTGACTGGAATCGGATGGTTCTGTATCTTCTGGGTCAACCTCTCGTTGTCATGGTAGTCATGATAGGGATGAGAAAAGAGCCTTCTGAAAGCAAGTTGAGAAATATTACCAAAGTGCTGCTTAGAAATTATTTTCTTTAGCAAACAAGTTGCACACATTTTCATCTCATCTAATTACTGAGGTGGCCCTCTTCAGGCACAGGAAAGGAACAGATCCAGTTTACGTCCTTAAGAGAGCTCAGGATGTTTTGGGATCTGGACAAAACTGTTTTCTTTCCAGAGCCTCTGTCACTCACATTCATCTTCCTGCTGAGGAATCGCATGTTTTCTCAAAAATACCGTTTTCTCCATACTCTCTAGCTCCAGATTAGTGTATTGCTTGTTGGCTTTGTTGCAGGGCCTAGAAATAAAGGCTCCCTTTGGTTTAGACTGCTCTTGAGCCCAGGCAGCCTGATGCAGTGAGAATATGTACCTGTGATGTGTGCGCCAAGGCTGCTTGGCCGTGATCCAGGCAGCCTTTATGTCTTGTCCTAAGGGGAAATATGCCGTTTCTACCTTTTCTTCCTGATGTATGAGGCATCATCTCAGGAAACCTATACATAAGATGCATTTTCAGAACAGTGATATTTACCACTAATCTTGGTTGTATTTATTGCAGGCACAATGGGAGTAAATAGGAAAATCCTCTAGTATAGAGAAATACATCCATAATTAAAAGACAGAGGAAAAAAAAATAGATGCTGTGACAGACAATGTGTTAATATATGTTCTATACAAAGAATTCAGTTCTGTGCAAATTATTAAGGCATGAGCCTTTGCTTCCCTAAAGGTATAGGGACTTTTTTTTATATTTGCATGGTATTGGTACGAAGTATACAAATTCTATGATGGCTGAGGCAGGGAAAGAGTAAAAGAAATGAGGTGTTTTAGGACTGACATTAGTCTTGTGTAAACGTAGACAGGACCCTTATACGTGGGCATAGCACTGAGTCTTAGAGGAAAATGTAGCTAGTTCTAATCAATAACAAATAAGAGGACTTACTTTAATGTAATTTCTGACTTGATAGCATGCTCTTAAATGAATATAATCCTCAGCCTCTTAAACTTTAGTCTAACATCATATTGAATCTGTAGCACTTATATTGTACTTTGAAGAGGCAAAGTGCTGTGAAATATTGATCATGCAGCAAAAAGATGTTATTGAGTATTTAAAAAGACTGTGGTAGTTTTACTTGGAAGTAGAAAAGCCTCTCAGTCTCACAGCTCTTGTTTCTTTGCAATGAGAAACTGAAGCCCAAAGCTGAGATTTCTACTGAATTAATTATTCTGTGTAATCCTCTGTTTTTCCAAATGTATTAGAAAGATCAGTAACAGAAGTAGTTCTGCAACAACCACCTCAATTTATACACAATGTGCTTTTTTTATTATCCAGTGATTTCATATCCATTTTGCCTGATTTTTTCTATAGTACCACTCTTACTTTGTATTACGGTTCCACTGAATTGAATTTGCTTTGCGGAGAACTCAAGTGTCCCAGCAATGGTACATTTAAAGGTAGATAATGGTAGGCAAAATAACAGAATAAAAAGGGCTAAATCCTGCTGACCTTTGTAATTACCTAGGAATTCATATGTTTGCAATTTTTAGCTGCAGCTAATTTTCACAATCCAGTTAAAAATCTATCAAAAAGGAACAGGAATATTCTTATATTATACTTTCAAACCTACTCAGATTCTTTAAGATGTGCTGTTATAAAATAACCATACTTTTGAAGATGGATGTTTTATCTGTAAGGTTAGGTAAAATGAATTTATGTTGTGTATTTATATACTATCTAACATAGTTTCTAGCATCACAAACCACAACTGAACTTTCACTGGTGAAGTACCATGTTTCCATAACGCTTCCAGGTGAAACACGTTTCACAGCTTCATTTTTTTTTTCTTTTTTTATTATTTTTTTAATCCCCAAATAAAGCTCTATTTCAGTTTTTAAAATAAAGAAGGCTCTCGCCTGGGTAAGCAGAGGACTTCCACTGTAAAGTTCTTTTGACTTATGTTAGTTAAAAAAAAGGGCACTGACAAAATTGTAGGAGAGAAAAGTCAAAGATAAAATAATGGGGACTATACCCATCATCTGTACCTCTTCAAATTTGTAAAACACAGTATAAACAGTCACCTCAGTGTAAAAGCATACGTTCAAAATGCTTAAGACACTATTTGTACTCTACATGCTCTAAATTTGGTCCAAACTAGCCAAATGACAATTAGAAATAGGATGCTGCCAAATCAGAGTTTTATTCAATACGTAACAGCAGTACAAGATGTAAAACCAAGTACAAGATTTCCCCATTCAGTGCCATATACCCTGCTAGTTAACCTACAGATGCATTCATAGAATCACAGAATGTTAGGGGTTGGAAGGGACTTCTAGAGGTCATCTAGTCCAACCCCCCTGCCAGGGTAGGATCACCTAGGGCAGGTCACACAGGAACAGATCCCGGTGGGTTTTGAAAGTCTCCAGAGAAGGAGACTCCGCAACCTCTCTGGGCAGCCTGTTCCAGGCTCCGTCACCCTCATAGTAAAGAAATTTTTCCTCATGTTGAGGTGGAACCTCTTATGTTCTAGCTTGTACCCGGTATTCCTTGTCCTATTACTGAGCACCACAGAAAAGAGACTGGCCCCTTCCACTTGTCACCCACCCCTTAGATATTTATAGATGTTAATAAGATCCCCTCTCAGCCTTCTCTTCTCAAGATTAAACAGCCCCAGTTCTCTCTCTCTTTCCTCATAGGAGAGATGTTCCAGTCCCTTAATCACCCTCGTAGGAGCTTTGCTTCTTCACAGCACAGCTTTGGATTTATCCACAAGAAAACGTTTATGTGAATCATACATTAGTGGTGAATTATGTAGATGTGAAAGCATGTAGCACTTTCCCATCTGCAACTTCACTTTGTATTGCTCTCTCTATTGATTTGGAAATAAAAAACCCTCTGGTTTTGCTCAGTTCCAATTCCACGTTCTGCAAGGGTCGCCCAACGTGATTGTCTCATCTGCAGCTTCTGGCTGGCCTCTCTGAGCCTTTGCTCTCTGATTGCACCTGGTGTGTGGCAATACCCAACTCAGATGGCAGCTGGGACTGGTGCACTCAGTACCACCTGGTTGTGAACCTGCTTCACTGCAGTTGTGCCAATTCTATTGTACTTTTTTATCTATTTTTTTTATAGAAATGGATTTTTAAAAAATAATAAATGGAATAGCTGTATTTTCTCTTCAACACTCATTTTTCATGTCAGAATTTACACAACTTACTTCATTATATTACGATATTTTTGTGCTTCTGGGAGCTCTCATCTGTTTTCACACCATAATTGGGGCTCAGGTAGCTAGGAGGGCACCTACACTTGCCAATGCATTGCATGTAGAAGGAAATGAATTATTTAAACATTATCCATTTGCAGTGGTGCTGCATAGGTATAAAACTCTGACATAACTTCTGTGAAGTTGTGCCAGTAGCTTAAGGGATCCGTTAAGTATTCATTGAGCATATCCCTATAAGAGTAATTTGCACATTTTAAGAATGTACTATAATTTATAAGCCACTGGATATTTCAATGCTTTGTTCTGTATTTCAACAGATAAATCATAAAAAATATTTGCATATTTTTTCTAGGTATTTTAAAATCAAAGTTCTTTGACAGTTATCATTCTTAGGCATTTAGTAGGAGACACTGAAAATACGCATTAAATTGCAGAATAAGTCTCTATTTCAGAAAAGAAACCAACTAACAAACACAAAAAGCCCCAACAAAACCCAAATGTGTGTACTTAAATTCATCTTTATTCAGCAAACCATTTAAACATACCAAGGCTCCACTGGAACTTCAAGACATACTTAAGAGGCCTGACAAATAGTGATGAACTTAAACAAATGCTTAAAGTTAAGTCCTTTGTTGAAACAGAATTCAGTGACGCAATTCCCACCCTGTAAATTATTAAATAGAAGTAGGTGAAACTATAAAGTACAAACTTTAGCAACCCTACAAACGAATCTGAGAAAACTTCTCTGATAGGGAACTAACAATAGTTAAAAATATGTGTGCTTTCTTTTTTACATAGTTACACAGTTCAGTTACATTTAGGTAAAACAAATGGGATTTAGAAAAGAATATGTAGAAACAGATACATGATGGAGATTTGTGTAAAAACAAAAAGAATATAATTTTAAAAAATACAACTTCCCTAGCAGGCGAGCATCTGCAGCACTACATTCTGCCCTGTTTAGACGATGTCATGGCAGTAGGAATAATAAGTACAACATCTGACCTGTTGATGCTCTTGAGTTCACGGGGATACGGCCTGGATATAGATCCTATTTTAATGCAGGTCTGATTGGATTATTGCTGTGGTCTCTACTAACCTTAAAAAGCTATAGGGTAAAACACATGAAGTATGTTCCCCTATATATGAGTTGTCCTAACATTTGAATCTTACCTCCTGACAAATTGTTTTATGCTAAAGCTTATGAACTGTATATAAAACAGCAAGATGGAAAATATATACCATTGGTTAATTTGACCTGAGGAATGTTTGCTGGATAGTTTGTATGGAAAAAAAAAAATAAAAATTACAAACTGCAAGGAGAAAGGTTGTTTTCTGTTTAAAGCTTCTTAATGCAGCATGCTCTGCTCCCAAAGGGAATGACTCATTATCAGACCTTCTCTTGGCACAGAATAGTTAATTGTCACTCTAAAAATTACTCAGTTGTTTATGTATTTCTGATTAGAATCCGATTACACTCCATTTGCGTAAACATGTAATGGTAGCACCAATATTCATCTATGAAACTCTGAAAAAGATAATTACTCAAAGCTTAGACTAATTGTCAGCATAATGGACAGAGAATATGGCTTTGAAGTAGGAAGTGTTAAGTGAAACTGCCAGTTGTTCAAAGATAGCCAGTTGGATATGTAGATAGCCACGTTTTCATTAGCATATAAAGCTCTTACTGGGCAGAAAGCCACCCTGGTTAAAAAATGAGTAAATGACAAAATAGAAAATCAGTTTGTAAAGACTCAGAAACAAAGAAACTAATGACGGGGATTAGAAGTAGTAAGATTTTTTAAAAGTTACTCGACGGAGTACTAGCAGGCACCTGGATTTAATGGCAATTTAATAAGCATTAGGAGGAAAAGAAAGGAAGAATTCTACATCAAGTATACAGGAAGTGCATTGGGTAAACAGTACAGGAGTTTTTTGTTTGGTATTTGGATCAAAGGGATTATGAGAATGAGACAAATAGAATAAATATCACCTGCGAGAAAGCAAGCAGGCCAGGATCTGTTCAAATTAAACTTCAGTCCTAACAGAGTTAGATGAGTACCTGTCTTCAGCTGCAAATAAGTAATTTCCTCAGGTCAAGGGTAATTTCAGAAGAGTATTGTCAAAGTTGCAGCAGCTTTTGAAAGTTTGAAAGGATCTATTGAATAATCAATGATGTAATTCATAACCTTAGCAAAGACATTGCTGTTTTGCAATCTTATTAACAAAAAAGAGAGGTTAGAATACAATTAAGATCAGACAACACAGTATTTCAGAAGGTAGATCTTACTATAGTTCTTTTCCGGGGGTGTGGTGGTAGCAGAGGAGTGTCTGTGCTTCTTCACTTGCTTTGAAAAGTATGTAATTCTGAGTGCTAAAGACGACTGTGTTCATACAACAGCCACTGATTCCTTCAAAGCTTTCTAGTCAATACCACAATAACACTTTGATTTAAAACAACTTTCATTATATGAGATTAACATTATATAGATTAAAAACTGACTCACAGGTTGATCTCCAGATGTCACTGCTAATTAAAAGACACAAATAAAATCATTGTGATAAGGGTTTTTTTCTCAGAGATTGATTCTTTTTTTCTTTTGCCTAGTATTTTTATCAACGATCTAGACAACATAAAATATTATGTTGAAGTCTGGAAATGTTAGTAAATATTGGAGAGTGTGTACCACTTTTGCCAGTGGGGCTGAATCATCTCATAGAGAGTCACAATCCAACAAAAGGCAAATCAAAAGGGCCACATACAATGTATTACACACGGGACCGACAATATTAGCTTTATCTATAGAGTAGGAGACTCAGGGTCAGAAAAGAGGTTTATAGTGTGAGGCTTGAGAAATGCAGTGTGTGTGTTTTATCAAAGACTGAAGAGAATTAAACTGACTGCTAGGTATAGGAATGAGCAAAAGAGAAAGCTCAGTCCCAGATGGCTTTTCAAACTAGACGTCAAAGGTACAACACTGTTCAGTGGCTAGAAATTTGAAGTTGGCTAAAAACAAACTTGAAATGAGAGACGGACTGTTGGCAGCAAACATAACTGTTGGAACAGGTTATTGGGGGAGGTGGAAGACGCACGCTTCCTTACAACCTAATCAGAATTCTTCTCCACACATATAGTTTAGCTAGTGTTAGGATGGATAGTCATAGCGCTGTATGTTTCTTTTGGTTGAGGACTCTGCAGTTACATGTATACAGGTAAACTGCGCAGAGCAAGAGTATGGGCTCAGCATTGGCAATCTGCATTGGTCCATACTGTTTAATGACTACCTAACACATGGTATAGTTGCACAAAGGCTAATACTTTTTCGGACAATACTGAACGTGCAAACAGATATCACCATCCCCTAAGCTCAGGGAGTAACTGTGCCCCAGGTAAGCAGAAGTATGTTCAGCTTTACTGGGTGTAGAATAAAGCTTGGCCGTGTGCATGCAACACACACTGTGTCACTTGGCCATAAGGTCAGAGAAGAGTCACATGAAGTAGTATAGGGATGTCCCTCTGCTGTCCTGCTGGAGGATACCAGCACTGTCGTGCCCTGAGCACGTTCATTACATTTGCCGCTCTTCTTTAAGACAATGAATGTATTAAAATCTTGCATGTCTGGACTTCAGCTGGTTGGCTGTCACAGTAAGGAAAGGCTCCTCTCTGACACACAATAGCCCAATTGTATTTTGTGGGTAGATGGCATGTCCCTCTGCCGCACTAGAAATGAGTCTCTCCTAGAGCTGGAATATTGGTGGGAAAGCACTCGTTTTCTGAAATCATACAGAGAACTTTCCTTCTCAAGATGCTTGTCTGCTACGGCTTTTTCACAAAATGACCAAAGTGCCAAAGCATTCAACAAATTTATAAATGGAAAAGAATTTGCTTCCAAGTCAGGGGAATTCCATCTCCCTTTGGAGCACAGGGCTTGGGTTTTTTCTTAGGATCATCTGGAGATACGGCACCACTGCTGATTAAAGAAGCCAACCCCTACCAGGCCCTTGGCCAACCTTAGTTTCTCCTTTTGAGTATAGTACACAAAGCTCAGTCTGCTGTGGGGTAAGATAGCGTCTGCTGTGACTGCTGAAGATGAGTAATACACTCACTGGGCTGACTCTCTGTAGCTGTGTCTTGAGAAAATTTAATAGCACATGGCACATGCTGCCTGTAATCTATTAAACCATTATGGCCTTAGGTACTGAAATAACAAAAGTTTGTGAAACTTCCTAATAAATGTATGGTGAAGATATTTGAAATATTATTTTAAAAAAGCATCCTGATCAGATGGGGCAGATGTCCCACTTGTCATATGAACAAATTTTATGTTGCATACATGAAAAAAGGTGTCGCAAAACTTGTGCAGAAGCAGCATATTGCAGACTTAGTTTCCTTGGATGATGGCATTGCACAAACTTTGGGTGAATTGTTTATGGAAACCTGATCCTCCAGCATTAAATAATAAAATATTTGTTCAATTAACTTGCATGAGTTCATAGGTTAAGTTTCATGTTTTCTCATTACTATTAAAAAAAAAAAGAAACAAAAGAATGAGTTACAGCACTGGCTATGAAGCCTAATGGCCTCTGTATGTACATACAGGTGCCCACATATAGGAAAACCTCATACTCAGCTGAATTTTTCTGCTCTTTAAAAAAATGAGAGGGTTGAATTGGCTTGACTGCCTTTGAAACAACAAATTAGTCTCAACTTGTGTAGACAGGCAGAGTATCAGTCAGTGAAAGCATGCCAACTTCCCCTTGTTGCAGCATGTGAATATAGAGAAAAGAGGGTTTTGTAAAGTTTCTTTTTACTGGGAGCCTTGACAATCAAGAGGCAAAGAGAACTCACATACGAATTTAGGAGTTTGCCATCATCTAAAACTGGTTGTTGGACATTCTTGGTACCTACTATTATTCGATAAAAAGCACGGCTTATGCCAGTAGGGACTCAACTTATTTTGTTCCATACATCACCCCTTGTATGAAACTCCCAAACTGATCTGAGTCTCCAGAGCAAGGGGCTGCACAGCACACGGATTGCATAAGCCAGATCTCTGGGTGCCAAGCAAAAGTCGAACAAATCCCTGGAATCCCGATGTTTGAAATTCACGTGTGGAGACACATGAGGGCACCACTGGGCGGGGGATGGCTGCTGGTGGAAAATTGATGGCTGCTGGCACCTTCTGCAGGCTAGCTGGCGTAAGGCTGCTGGACTCCAGGCAGGGGACGTGCCTGGTGGTCTCAGGACAAGCCCTTGAGGTACAGGGTAGTGCAGCAGGGAAGGGAAATGGAGAATGGAGACTGTAAGAATGAATCTCCTGCTCCGTTAAAAGATTTGAGATTGGCTTTAAGTGTGTGCATATCATTTTATTATTTTATAAAATATGAATGGCCCTATTCATAGACCTTGTTTTAATGGTAAGACACCTTCAGTCTTTGTGATATGTTCTTACTAAAAAGTAATAACACAAATAAGACAAAAACCCCTGCAAATATTAAAGAGTTAATGGTATTTATCTTGCTTTCTCATCAATTTTCTAGGCTGCACCTTTCAAAGTAGGATAATATAGAATGAGCCTCATTAAACTGATTTAGAAATTACTTTTTAAAGAAAAACACAAAATTAATGATCCATGTTCTAATATCAATAAGTCATTTCAGAAGGTACATTGATAAACTATTGCTATTAAAAAGCACCATTGGTGGAGAGTGTGTGCAAAAGGAACAAGATGAAGGAAGTGCTGGTTGGACACTTAGGAAGGCATGAAATTCACTCAGGGAACAGCTGGTGAAGAAAGGGTGCTGTTGGCACTGACCCCTTACTCAATGAGTCAGCATGAAGTTGCCATTGCAACAGAAACAAATCTCATCAACGGATTTATTGGCAAATACACTATATCCAAGTCACCATTAATTATTCGACTTTCTTCATTACCGTTGAGGCTCAGCTGGTCCTCGGTGTCCCATTGCAAACAGTACAGTCAAGTGTCTGAGGAGAGCAACAAGAATTATAAAAGTCTGGAAAAACGTGACAATTTGAAACAAAAAGAGAAGTCTGAAGGGAAAACATAGTTCATGATAGCTTTAGACATACATGCAAAAGATTATAGTAAATAAGATAACATCAGTTGCCCTCCACAATCACAAAAGGATAAGAAAATTTAATTGGGTTAAGTTGCAGAGCGCAAAACCAGTTAATGGACACAGTAAGTTGCCTGAAGAGAACAGGCACCTCACTTGATGTTTTTAAAAACAGAGAAAAAAACATGTTGGATTTGGCCTGAAATATATTTAATCCTGCTTCAACGTGGGAAGATGCTTAATACAAGGCCTCAGGAGATCCTGCATTTTATGGTATCAGTCGTGTACTGAAGTCTTATTGATGGAACGTCCTGCTGAGACTTTTTGCATATTTAACAACACCCATTCCATTTCTGCCTTTTCTCATTCAATGAAGATTAAAAAACAATGTGTCGGGAAGAAAAAATTACAGTCTTCTTTATTTTCCTTCACTGAACCGCCATTCACCAAGAATAAAACCATACAAACAGAGGGAAGGAATGAGATGTTGCTGTTTCTACTCCTGGTCACCTAGGCACTGTCATCTTCAGCAGTGGATTAAGCTGGAGCAGCAACAGCAGCAGTAGAATTTTTTTTTTCATATTTCCCCCACACCTTTTCAAAGCTATTTCCTCCAGCTACCAGCTAGGGGAGGGTGCTTATTGTACCTGGTGGCATCCTCAGCCAGACTCTAGCTGGGCTTTGTATTTATTCCATTTATTATATTTCCCTTCCAAAGTAGAGCAATATTAACATACATTTTCTCATTGGTTATATCCCAACACCTTTATCCACGGGGTCGCCTTGAACAGACCGGTTAGAACTGGTTTCAAATTAGCGTTAAAATATTAATTCATCGCTCTGCTCATTACTTTAAAAAGGAAAGGGATTTTCTTTTTGTCTCTTTTTCAGCATCTGAACGCCAAAGGAAACAGCTAAGTTGAAAGGCCGACTATTTTCTCAAAATGTAACACATTTTGCAGTAGCAGAAATCTGAAAGTTCAGTTATTGATTCTCGCAGAAGACCTCAGGGACAGACTAAAGGAATTTAGTTGAAATTGAAGTGCAGATGCTTTCTGATTTATTCACCTCCCCCCATTACATTATGATGCTGCAGCAGTTTAGATCCACTTAGGGTGGTGCAGCTGTGGCTTCCCTCCTGGCCATGCCTGATCATCTTGGTTATCGCCTGGAGAGCCTGCTCAAGAACCTAACCTGCCGGGAAACCAGTTGTGGGGTTTGTCAGGCAAAGCTCCAGCCCCTTCTAACTCATGAGCAGGAGTAGGGGCGAGGGGACCACTGGGGACGATAATGCCCTGACAGCTCCACTCTGAAACTCACCTTCAGATCTACCTGGCAGAACACGAGTGCAGTTTAATGGGCTGGAGGTAAACTGGGAACCACTGCAGCTCGCCCCTCTCTCTGTCTGGCAATATTCCGTGCTTTTTAGGGAAAGGTGACAATCCTTGCTCAAGGGAGAATAGCCTGCAGAAAGACGGGGGCAAAGGGGTACCGCGGGCCTGGGCTGGCTGCTGTGGGTGAGGGAAGAGCGCCTTTTTTTTTTTTTCCTGTGAACGTCACTTAAGGGGAACAGAAACTGTTCACGAATTCGGGTCAAAGTCAGGGAAGAATGAGTTCTGGCAGTCCAACTACGCGTTTGTTTTCTCCGGAAAATCACCTACAGTAACGGTGACACTCCATGACTCCAGCAGTAAAAACGAAAGAGAACAACACGCTTCAAACGCACTACTTCGGCCCTTGTGCAGCGGCTCCGCTGCCCCCCTTGTTTTGCGGAGAAAAATCTCGGGCAAAACACCGAGGGGCCGGCCCCTACCCCCGGCAGCAGCCAGGCCTTAGCGCCAGCGCCGGCGNCTCTCCGCCCGCTGTTGCCGCTGCTGCCGCCCCGCCGAGGGCTCAAGAAGGAGCCCGGAGACCGGCACTTGTTCGGGTGCCCCCCCTCCTTGTCCCTGCCGCTCGTTTCCCCTTCGCTTTGCTGGGGGAGCCGACGGGGCGGGAGGCGGCGGGTGCTGTCGCCCGCCCCGTGGCATCTGGTTCAGCGGTGATTTATGGTTCTGTTAACTCAGCATTTGGCACGGCGCGCTTGCGGGGAGCAGCGGCGAGCGGGAGTCCCAAGTTTGTATTACTTCTGCAAGGAAAAGGAAAAGGGCTCCGTGGGGCCGTGGCCGCCCCAACGGCTTCTTCCAAATTGTCCCCCCTATCCTCCGGTCCCCGCTTCGGCGCTGCGGCCGGGGGTTCGCTATGCTCAGCGGTCAGTAATGCTGGGCAGGTTTGGGGGAGGGGGGAAATTGCCACCCATGAAGGTGAGTGTGGCAGGAGAGAAAAGCTGTCAGAAATTAGATTTTTTTTTTTTTTTTCTTACTAGTAGGTTTGTGTGGAAAACCAACATATTGTATGTACATATATGTATATTTATCTGTGCTTACATGGAATGCATACACGTATTTTTTTTTTTGTGCTATGAGAACATTGCCTATAGGCTTCTGCTTCCAGATGTTTTGTTTTCTGTTTCTTTGAGGCATATTTGCGTTTCTGCAGAGAGGGAAACAGGCAGCAGTAATGTTGCTGAACGTTTTTTTGAACAGTAGCATGGAACAACTTCTGTGCCTTTAATTCAGCTGCAGAGGATATCCATGTGGGATTAATACACTTAAGCGATCATGTCACACTGACGTATCTTGTTCAGACTTGCAGATTTTTAAAGCAGTGCGGACTTGTAGGTAGTAGCGGAAGTGCAATTAATTTTAAACATGTGACTTGGCCTAGTGCTTATGATTTTAACGTGGTATTCATACCTTGGTAAATATGCATAGATTTAGCCATCTGTCCTCTGTTTTCCCTTCGTGTGTGCATGTACCACACTGCACAAATGAAAAGGGTACCTGTGGTGTAGGCTTTGGGGCCAAATACGGATTTAAACTCTTCTAGGAAATGCTCTAAAGTTACTGTCAAGGACTAGTGGAAAGCTTCTTTCATACAGGTTTTGAGTATGTTTTTTTTAAAAAAAAAGTTGCTTCAGCATCAGCGATGCCAATTTGTCACTTGTATTTGGCATTCATGCTATTTGCATACATCTAGTACAGCTGATACTGCTGCTGGAAGGTGTGTAATTCTTCCTGCTATGGACAAGGCCCTTTTGTGTAGTGTCGACCTCAGATGCTTTTAGAGGGAGTCTGAGCCCCAGGTAGAGCCCTGAGGTTTCTCCTGTGATCAGGTGATGTTGGGGCACCAGCCAGTGTTGCTCATTGGAGATCTTCGCAACGAAACTTCGGACACAGGCCGGAGCTCTGAGTGGGGGCACATCAGTCTTTGGTGCTTGCCATAGTTGCTGGCATATGCTGTGGCTTGTCTACGTGTGAGTGAAATTTGGAAGAGCTGTCATTTGCACTAGTGCAGGGTCTGTCTGTCTGTCCAAGGTCATTTGCAGAATGGTGGCTGTACAGTAATGGTTTCCTATAGCCAAAGAGATGGGCTGCTCTGTTGCCACCACAGGAAGGGTATGCCTGCATTGTGCGGGTAGGTGGGTGGACAACATGGCACATGCCACCTCAACATACTTTCCCTCTGAAATTTATTTCCGTTATCATCTATATCCTCTCTGAAGAAATCACGTGTTTTTAGACATGTGCAGACCTGCCAAAATCTCAGATGTTTGGTATCAGTATGCTTAGTATTGTGATGTGATTTCAACATCATTTGAGCATCATTTTCTTAAACTTGGCTTTTATAGAATAACAGTTGTCATAAGCAGATTAAAAATAAAGTCTACTTGCTGCTAATACTTGGTGGGTGAAATTTTCATTTCTTCTACTACAGCTGCTCTGCAGTTTCTCTGCTAGTTGCAGAATCTCTAGAATTGTAGTGTGCAGTACTAAATAGACTATTTTTTCTACTAACTTAGGGGTTCTTAAACCATGGTACACCTACTGTAGCAAAAGTGGTACAGGAATCCTGCCACCAGTGGCGTGTGACTGCCATTTTGGGAACCTTCCTAGTCTTGCTTTTTCTTGGGTTAAAAGCTTAGCTACAAGATGCTAGGAAAAAGTTCTGTTGACAGTTTATTGCAGGAAGAAGAAAGAGTGTATTAAACTGGTATTCCCATTGCTACCTGATGGTATTAGATGTTTTTGCATCATCTGGGTGGCTCCTGGAGTCTTAGCAACACTGCATGCTTATTTTACTCCTTACACTGCTGAGTAAAATTATACAGCATAATTTATTCAGGTTTGGCATGTTCTCACCGAAACTCATGCCATGCTAGGTGAGTGAACAGCTTCCTTGTTTATATTGCTTTCTTTTTCCCACTCTTAATAGGCCCTCACAGATCTTATTGTGGTTCTTCAGGAACGTGTCAGAATTTGGTCCACCCTGCCAATAAAAAAGAGAAATAAAGAACTATGAACCCTATTAAACCTGTTACCGAGGAAGGTATTTTCATACTGTCAATTCTGAGAGTAGAAATCTCACTTCAGATGGCTCCAGCCAGTCCTACAATTGCATTTACTGCTCTTCTGTAATTTTTTTTTCTGGCTGTTTATTGTTAGCTGTCTAGGGTTGAAGTACTCAGGACACATGTGAACAAGTTACCTTCATCTTTTGCAGAATTGAAAAGTGATCTAATAGGCTTCCAGATCTCACTATCTTTCATGTCCCTCTACCATAATTCAGACTCTTTCTGTGTACTTATTACTCCTTTCCAGATGTCTTTTATCAAGCAGATCTTTGCTGGATCACTTTTCCCCTAGTGAATTATTATTAATTTTCTCAGAGGCATCCAAGAAATAAAATGCCTGATGGAATTATTTTTTTTCCCCATTACCTTTCTTTAGTATTCTCCCACGTTCATTTGCAACTTTACGTAAGTAGAACTAGTTAGAAAGTGTTCATTAAAATGTCATTGAAGTGAAAGTCAAGAAGACTGTTGATCAAAAAATGCTTTTCAGTTTCAAGTCACTCATTACTGGTGAATAAACCTTTAAAAACAAAAACAGTCTTTCTTTTCTACTGCTATTTCCCCTGTGCTTTTTGCTGTCTTGATCATAGTGGTTGGATTATTTGTGGTAACTGATTTTGACACAATCATCTCGCTTACAGCTTCAGAGAAGCACAGTATTGAAACACTCAACTACATTTGGAATAAAAATGTGATTGGTATGACTGAATCAACTACAGGTGTGAAGGAAGAGTAGTCTTCTTCTAAGAGCTTGAAGTGTTGAATAACTTGGTGGTTTATCTTGATTTGCAGCTGCACACCAACGTTTTTGGCTCATGTTGGCTGTCTGATGACAATGGTGATTGTCAGGGACTGTTCCTCCGCAGAGCCTGAGGTAGCCCTTTTGCTGGCCAGGGCCATGGGGAGCTGTAAGATTGCACATAGGTGTATGAGCACTGTGAGAATGCAGCCTGGAAGGTGGAAGGATGATGGTACACGGATGTGTTACTGGGGAAAGACATAGTATGTTCTGGAGTAATCAAAATTCCTAGACTGGAAGGCTTTGTGAGATGCCTGTAGCGTTCTGGAGACACGCGTCGCTCTTTGCCTAGATAGAGCAGAGACAGCCGCACTGTCATTGAGTAATGTTTCAGTATGAAAGTGTAACGTCAGTGTAAAGTCCAGAAATACTTCTGACCTATGACCAGTTGGGATCATGTATCTTAAAGCAACAAAACCAGAGCCTGTCTGTGGCTGCCAACTCTTGACGCTGTTTCCCTCTGCTCACCACTGAATTCCAGGCTTAGGTTTAAGTTCAGCTGCTCCTCAATTGCAGATTGTTTTGATGGTTCTGCTGCTGTTTGTGCTGAAGGATAGATAAGTCTGTTGTGTCTCCACATGGAGAGCATTTGAAACTGTTTCTGGCTGGTTCACCTGATGGTATAACACTGATGTTAGAGAGTAGTGGAGAGGGAATTGAGCTTTGTAGGTCTCTGCAGGGGAAGGATCAAGTGATGAGGGAGCATCTTCCCACTGCTGCTAGATTGTGCTGCTGCTTGTTTCCCCATTGCGCCTAGTTTATCCAGGAAGGCCCCAGCATGTTTGTGATATTTTTGTGGGCCCTCATGAGGTGTCCTGTCCCCTCTGGTGCGAGACAAGTGTTTCATGCTTGATAGTATCAAAAAGGAGGTTTGGAAGGTTGAATTCACAGGTTTCGGAAAAAATAACACTTGTTTTAAGGTACAGGGATGTACTCAACTTGGGTTGTGTAAGCTGGCTGGTGGTGTGTTTGTCTTAACTGAGAGAGCTTTCCAATTGCACAAGGCTTTCAATAAGTAGAGCATTTCCTTGCATAGGCTTTCATGTATTAATTATTTTGGCCTTTATTTGCCATTCTCGTATGTGGAATTTCTGTCCTATGTGTGTGTGTGGTGAGATGTGAAAACATCAGGGTGGTTTTGGGATGTGTCACTGGAGCAGTAGTTGTTAGGAGGAGACTGTCTTTTTCATCTTTGCTAGTGGTACCAGTCAGTGTTTCCCTGGAACTTCAGGCCCTTGCCCTGCTGGCCATTTGTGAGCTGAAAAAGGTTTTGAAGTTTCTTGGTCTTTGCTCTTCTCCAGCTTTCTGTAGTTTTGGGGGAAGTGGACATACTTTCACTGGCTTGAATGAGGCAATGCTTTCCCCAAAACAACAGTACTGTTGCAGTATCCTTAATCTTCAACTTCTTTGACAAGAGTCGGGTCCAAAATATGACCAACTCCACAGATTGGACCAGAGGTGGCTTGTGAAGGTGCCAAAGGAGCTATGGGAAAGCCATCTTTTCATATAAAACATAGAAAGATGAGTTTTGAAGAATTCTGCATCTTTACCGTTGTCAATACTTGCGGAAATTTCCCAGATTTATCATTTTAGGACATTTTGCTACCTTCTATTAAAAGATATTAGTGTTAGCCTTGCTAAAGCTGTTCGTTTATTGTGATCTTTGAGTAAATGTTAGCGTTAGCTTTTTAGATTAATGAAATCTAATAAAGATGCCTTACTAGAGACATCTCAGACTTCACGTTTGTAGAACAGGTGAACAGAGTGCTCCCTGCCATCTGCTTGTGCCCGAGTCCTTTAGTCAGTATCATGGGGGGTGGGGGGAGACATGGGCTTTAGATCTCGTCTAGAAAGCTTTGGGTGATGCAATGTATATCAGGTATTTCACTCTTGGGATTGTGCGTTGCCTCTTGGCAGGTAGAGGTAGATCTTATGTTACTCAATTCATTCACTCAGTTTCATAATGCTTTATGTGCTTTACTTCCTGTTTGTGGTACAGGATGTTTCTCCTGCTGCTTGCAGCTTTTAGAAGGTATCTGATTTCTCAGGTTCTTTTCCAAATTCGTTGAGCAGCCCATACCAGTTTATACCATGGTAGATGAAGTGGGTTGTGCCATTCAGATTGCTGGGTGCCATGGGAGAGGCATGGATGCCCTGTGAATCTTTCTGGAGGTCCAGGCTGTTGAATCCTGGGAATGGTTAACCTGGGTATGCATCCTGTGGGAGCAGTGGTGAGTGTGGAGAGGGTGAGGGTGTAATAGCTGTAATGGTACGATTAGGGCACATTCCAGCAGAAGGAGGTGTTGTCGGTGGCTTCAGTCAGTCATTCTCTTGAAATAACCTGTCCTCACTGTTGTGAATTAGAGGAAGGGGGAAGAAAAATCAATACGCTTTCTGAGCTATAAAGAGGCCTCTTGACTAATGGTGTGGCAATAACTGGAGCCCGGAGCTGGGTGGAGCTCAGTACTCCTCCCTCATGAAGCAGCAGAGTGGTGTGGTCATCTGAATTGTGGTGATGGCCCTAGGGCTGACAGGAGGATTATTGTAGCATTGTTCTCGCTTTCTAGAAAGCTTACCTCATTGTTCTTTACAAGTTTCGAAGATGATCGAAGCATTTTTCTTACGTGGTATGAGCAGCACCAAACATGCTAGAGCTGGTCCCTGCTGCTGCTGAGTCTCTGGTGGCATCTGCTGCTGGAAACAAACTGGAAAGGGGGAAATGTCGGTTTGTCTGCAACTATGCAGAAGTCTTTTAGGATTGACAACTAGTTTTCTGAACAGGAGGAATGAGTAAAACTGCTGTAGTTCCACTTTGCTTGTTTTTGTCAGTGGGTTCATAGTTATTTGCTGCTTTCTGCATAATCAGCTGAAAAAAGCAACAGAATGAATGGGATATCCTTAACAGTGTTTTTGGTTGGTTTGGTTTTCTTGTTTTGTTTTTTTTGTTGTTGTTGTTGTGTGTGTGGCTTTTTTTTTGAGCCGCCAATACACTTGGAGTTAAGTTTTGTCAAAAAGAAATAATTGAACATGGTCATAATTGGAAGCATCTGCATCACATTTTGGATTTTGAAGGACCTACAAAGAACTCCTCTAGAAAGTAAGCACTGGTAACATCGTTTTTTGTTGTTAGGTGGCTTGTCACAGATACCTTTGTAAAATGGAAGTGCATTCAATACACAAAATACCTGAGAGGACTGAAACAGTAAAGGTCTAAAATTCTGCAGACCTTTCTGTGCTGGATCCAGAGCTTTTAACCTACCCTTTCTGACAGAAATTCGAAGAAGAATCAAAAGAAAATGCAAAACCTCTGAGTGATATTCCCTTGTATATGCTGCTGACAGTAAAGGGAAGAGATAGAGAAATCTCTTTAGCTCATCCACTGGGAACTGAGCACATGGTCACTGCTTTTGTCAAAGGCAGCACTTCTAGCTCAGATGAAGAAAGTCCTGCTGCTGTGTCTAGATCTGGTGAAGAGCTGCTGCTGTGAATAGGGGTCTAGGGTTGAGGGAGCTGGACTTCTTTAGTTGGATGAAAAGGGGGCTAATGGACAATCCAGTAGCTTTTTAAGGTAATAGGGCCAAACTCGACTTAGTAGTGCCAGATGGCAGCAAGGGGCAATGGCAACGAATTAGCAGCACTGTAGCAGGTCATCCGGAGAAGCTATTATCTTTCCTCAGAGCTTTTTGGGACTCATCAAGGCAAAGCCACAGCTGATCTGATCTGCTGTTGCTGACAGTCTTGTTTTCAGTCAGAGGCTGGACTAGGTAATTTCAAGAGAAGAGGTTTCTTCCAACCAAAGTTTCTAGGAGCCTGGCTCAGATTTCCCAAAAATGAAGAATTTTTTAGACAACTTTGAACTGAGCTGAGCAGCTATTGTGGGAAGCTTGGCGTCATGTCCTCAGTACAGCTTTTGTGGTTCATACAGTAATGCTTCAGTAACCAATAGTGAGCTGAGTATTGTTGACCTAAGTATTTATCACTCGAGGACTTGCAGGTCATGTTTGTCAACAGGGTTCTTTTGGTTTCACCCAGCCCAGGGGGAAGGGACAGAACTCTTTGATGGGTAATACTGCCCAAATAGGCAAACCCCTCCTCGTGGGCCTGCTGAAGATGGCTTCAGGAGATGAGGTGGCATTGTGATCACTGAGTGGACAGGTAGACTGCTGTGAAATTGTCCGTACAATCTTCAGTTCATAAGACTATATACTGCACACAGTGGACCTGTGTGATCTTCAGCTTGTGCTTTTCCTCTGCAGTCCCTTTCACCTAGTAGTACTAGCTTTAAGTAAGCCAAGGGTAGCAAACAGGATGCCTTCTCTTCTTATTCTGGCTCTACTAATATGTATTAGTGCTAATATTTTATTGTTGTTAAGTGTTGGTATGAAGGGGAATAGCCAAATGAATGGCTTTGTCAATTTTATAACACTCCTGTTTTTTTTGAGAGGCAGAGTCAGAGAAAAGTACAGAAGAGGTAAAGTACGCTGGGTTGGAAAGCTGGATGCTATCCTCTTACACACTTTTCCTTACCAATAAACTCTCCGTTCTGTCTTTGGACCTTCGGTGAATGAAGTCCTGTGTGCGTTTTGATTTTTGAGACATTCTTTCTGTAATTTACTTCATTTTTGAGGCAGCAGGATTAAATCTTGATGTGTGCTGCTTGAAACATGCTGTTGTCAGAGATCAGGCTTTTGGATGCCATTTCATCCCACACCCAGTGCTTCTGCCAGAGGATCTTGTTTCTTGTCCTTCATTACTCTTGCTTGTTTGCTTATTTTTCCTGAGCAAAAACAATTCTTGTTTCTTCCTGTGTATAGAGCTGCTTATTTTTTGGTTTCTGTTACGTGACATTGGGCAAGATGAAGGCTCATAATCATGTTTTAGATGGCAGAGTAGTTGGGCAAAGATCCACGTGTAATGTTTAAAAAGATTATACAGATAAGAGTATTCCTTGCAATTCACAATGATTGGAGAACAAGCCGAAACAAATCAAAGTCTTTTGAGTTGAAAATGGAAATTTGGTGCAAAACTCCCGACTGTTCAAATGCATGCAAATCTGATGTTTAAAGCAACGCTTGCCTATGTGAACACAAACTCGTAGACTTCACAAAACAGAGCTGCCTGCTAACCAAAAGGCGAGTCGCTTGCCAGCAGTTCCCTTGGCATAGCTTTCTCCTACCTGTCATCCATACTTCACAGAAAGAAATAAAGCCCTATACTTACATACTCCAGGCCTTCCCTCCTTGCCAAAGTAATGCTTTGTTAATTATATGGAGTCCTCTGCTCTTAGATGTGCAGGTTATTAGTTGCTGTAAAAGGGTGAGGGATTGAATCCTACTCTTACTGATTTTAAAAAACAAAAATTATCCAATTGGCTCTCATTTTCGGCGGAGTCTCCCAGAGCCTATTTTCACTGTTTACAGCAGAGATTGCTTGCTGGTTTTGCTGCATGCCCCTGAGCATCTACCCTACAGACTTAGACTGTTAGACTGTTAAGTGGCAGCTTGTAGGGGAAGGGGAGCTAGCATCACCTGCTAAATAGTAATGGGATGTTTTACACCTGTATTGCAGGAGCCTGCAGGAACAATAGGATCATTTAAATGAATTGAAAAGAGTGAGTTGAATTATTTTTGTGCTAACTGAAGAGGGAAAATTCAAAATGTAGCTTAGTTTCAGTGGCATCTCTTTCCCTTTGGGTTCATAATGGAGTAATAAAATAGAACTTTTGGATTTAAAGGATAATTAGTGAGTCCTCGTTACATCACTGGTTGGAAGATTTATTATTTGCAGCCATTGCCTGAATTTCATGCAGGATTTTATACATTAGAGGCTGATAACTGAAGCTTCATAAAAGATGAAAAAAAATATTTGGTTTACCTGGAGAGAACATAACTACATGAGAGAAGTATCCCAATCATGTGAAGTATTGTTTTCAGTAATTTAGGAACTTTTTAGAGGACAACTCTTGCACCCATGTTTTCCCAGTAGGTTGGCTATTATGGAAAGGCAGCAAATTCTCAGGATAAGAGGCAGAAGTTTAGTATGTGCACCCTCCACCTATGCTCCCTGAAACACAAGAAGGTTTTCCTGTGCCCACGTGACTTTGTGGCTGAGGTTAGTAGGCTCTCTGACAAGGTGATTTATCAAATGGTTTCCTCCTGTTGTGGGTTTGAATAGGAGCTACTCCAAATCTGAGGCCAGAACAATAGCCATGGAGGAAATTAGTCATGGAGGGATCTGAGGAGGAAGGAGCATGTTTTTATCAGGAATGGAAGAACTTCCCAATACACAGGGCTCTTGCTAAAGAGAATTTAGACATAAGTGAACAGTGGCGGTTTATAACTTCTCATTGATGGGTATTAGAGACTAAAGGGCACAACACTTGCTTTCTTCTTAATTTGACACATATTGGAAGTATTCTTCCTAACCACATGGATTAAAAATACATTTTAATGTATTTTTAATCCATGTATTTGTTTCAGCTGGAGTGAGAGGCTTGGGAGACTTCCATCAGATAATTCCCTGGTTGTGGTGAATGCTGTACAAAACGGGGGCATGAAATCAGTTAGCAAAGAGAAGAATTTATCTTGAATTGAAGATAGGTGTTGCTAGCTTAAACAGTGCTTGTGCTTTTACCCTCTGATTCCTTGTGGTTGATAAAATACCTATTCTGAGTAGGGTTCAGCAGTTGAAGATACAGGGTTTCTGTTTTGTATAACCTTTCTACATTCTGC
Source organism: Baryphthengus martii (assembly GCA_013396935.1). Taxonomy (NCBI): domain Eukaryota; kingdom Metazoa; phylum Chordata; class Aves; order Coraciiformes; family Momotidae; genus Baryphthengus; species Baryphthengus martii. Next base: position 93,115 of record VWZK01019030.1, on the reverse strand, counting down.
TAGAAGAGTTGGGAAGGTCTATTCTGACATGTATTGAGGAAATGGTTTACGTTTTTGGATGGGTACAGGTACCTAAATATATGGCATCTAAAATGATACTAGACCCTTTTATATCTGGGGCATCTGCATGGTGCTGGCAAACATAAGCCAGGATGTACCAGTAACCCAGTCTTTCCAGCAGTGGCCACTGGAAGCCAAGAGGAATTCCCTGGGGCATCTAAGAAGGCACTAGATATCTGGGGTTGGATGACTGAAATGTAAATATTAGTGTTTTATTACTTCTGTGGTCTGGTATTTCAGATTAGCAAACTGCAGACAGCTTTTTTCAGCTGTCGTGAAGAAAAATAGAATCACTTTCCTGAATTTCTTTTTTTCATAAGTTTGTGTTCTAAGAGTAGGGCAGTATAAATATAGGCGATTGGCCAATTTATTTTACCTAGCTTATTATTTTGCCAGTTTATGCCACCTAGCTTATATAGACAGAGTCAGCAAGATACTGATTGTTTTACCAACCTTCCCTCTCCCCCAAAATACCTCCTTCCAAAACCAATAAGAAAATTGAGAGGAGAATCCCAGTGCTTCCTCTTTGGTTAATTTGGTGTCGATCAGAGGAAGAAAGCATGAGTGAGTACAAGGATTGATATTCATTGAGGGGGGGAAACCCTGGAACGTGTTCAGCATAGCTTAGAGAGCAAGCTTATGTAGCTTATATAGAAACATAGCTGGAACGTGCTTATGGCAAGCTGAGGATTTGCACCAAAGCTGTAACTGTACATTGTCAAAATACAGGTGTTCTTTAGCTATATGTTAATATCTTTGGTTATTTTAAATGAATTTGAAAATCAAAAATGCGCTCCAGTGCATGTAACTAAAGTTTCTAAATACTTAACATTCCCAATAAAGCTGTTTTCTGTAGTAATAGTTCACCTCTTATATGCTTAATGAACGAGCTATGGGTGACCAGCTCAAGTAACCAATAGAGAAACACAGATGCTTTTAGGATATGATGGAATGTCTTAGAATAGCTACTTTGGGATGGGATGAATCACAGCCCACAAATGCCTATTTCCCTTCAGTGACTATAAAGAGAGAGGGGGAGTAGAGTGACTCAGTGAGATGTGGTTGTTTATATTTGGTCAAATATATTTCAAGCTAAGTGCATAAGGCTACAATCCAGAGGCAGCTCAGCATTCCAGGGCACCCGGGATGTGTCTCAGGCATTCAGCTGTAAAGTCTGGTTGGAGTACACTGCAGCTCTCCCCTGGCCGGTGCCTTCATCACCCTTCCTGACTGGAGCCATCCTGTGAAGGAACAGCGCACGTGTACTCAGTTTTCATCCTGATGGGGAACTGGTATCATCCCAAAATAAAGTCAGGTTGCAGACTGGATGCACGCCTGAACCCATATGTTTGGATCTCACAATTTACACATGGCTTCAATTCCTTGTGCAACGAATGGAAGGAGAGAGGGGATTTGGAAGGCCTCCAGATGCTGCCTTAATTTTGGTAAGACTGAATCCTAACATGTAACTTGAATATACAGCTGCTTCTGGGGCGTGTTTTCATTTCACGTTTCTTTCAGCCTATATGATGGAAACAGATTACTGTTTTCATGTCTGTCATGTCATCTGATTCAATCAATCTCCAGTTTTCCTAAATTAGGGAGATGTTGGGATGCCTGGGTGATAGGAAGTTTGAAAAATTGAAAACCTGGGCTTAAAGTTCCTCTAATAAGTGTATTTTTAAAACAAAAATGAGACCTAGCAGTGTTCTTCCAGTTATTAACTTGAATTTTGGCATTACTCTTTCTTTTTGTAACTTATAATGATTTCTACCATCACTTGAGCCCTGAGAGAGTGAGGTATTTTGCAAAGGCTGGCATCAGTGGTATTATACATGAATAGGTCTAGGTGCCTAGAGTTAAAATCTTGACAGCTGCCTTGACTTTTCTTTGTGCTGTCATTCAGACCATAGCTGCCAAGGTTGAATTTTGCTGGTAGAAGCAGTTGTGGGAAGTTGCTAAGGGAAGAGTCTGTTACCGACACAAGAAATAGTTTTGAAGTTCTTCTTGCCATTGCTGAGCTTACCAAAATGTCATTGTTGGTCATCTGTGCAAAGCTCAAAATCATCTTTCTGTTGTACTGAATGTCACATAAGTTGCTTGGTGTCTTCAGTGTTAGTATTATATATATTCCACGCTTCTTGCAAAACTCTCTTTAAATTGGGAAGTTTTGTCGTTTCTGGGATTTGACTTAATCACTAGGATTCAAGAGTAAAGAAGGAAAGACAACTGTGCAGGTTCTGCATGTTCCAGTACTCCTCTTCTTTATTACTGCCAAAATAGTCCACTTTTGGAGAAAAGTTATATCCATATTCTTCAGAAAATGGTGTGCAATAGTCACTTTTAGCAGCATTTTCACTCTGATTCATTAATCAGAGGAGCATGCCAAGGAGAGCTGTGGAATTTACCTTTATTTGTTATTCATTGTTGTGTTTGACATCTGAATTTCTCAGCTTCTCTAAGATGATGTAATTCTGCAATTAAATATATAATACTATTATATAAATTGGCCTGAAAATTGAAATCCTGGCCTTTTTCTTTGAAACCTGTATGAAAAGTGAATGAGCTCATGGACATACCTCAATTTGAGATCAGTAACTTTGGAACTCCTCAATGTATGGAGCAGATGTTTATAAATTTTTTTTTTTTTTCAGTCCATGAGCTTATGCCTTCTTTGCCGTACACTACTCAAGTACCATCTTTGAGGAAGATCATACTTTTGAGTTTTTTGATGGGGTCTATCTGAAGGGTTCACAAACATGACATGATTTATTTTCAACAAGCCCTGTTGAGTTGAGGGCTTCTTGTCATTTGGCAAGGGAAGAACTACAATGTAATAACTCACATGAGAAGTTAGGTGGATGCGTAGCTGCTGGTTTTATGTCCATGATTTGAGAGTCCTAGGAATAATACCTGGGTGCACCGCAACCCTGTTTGACTACAGTTGAAGTTCTTGCAGTGAAGCAGTGATGCTGAAATAGGGCTGTGCAGATGTGTTAGTGATTTGTCTTGGGTTTGTGGGTTGTTTGTTGTTTTGTTTGGTTTGTTGTTGTTGTTTGTTTTTTTTTAAGCAAGTTGCAGATTTTCTTCCCCTTTAGAAGCAAACTAATGGGTGACAAATGCTGCTGGAATGTGTTGCCATATGAACGTGCTTGTGGCCCATGGGGAGGATGGCTGGCTCTTCTTGTCTGGTGGTGCCTGTGCCGCTTGTTCTCCCCAGCTCCTCGTCTGGCTTGGGCTCCATCTTCCTTGTGACCTACTCGACCAGACCCAGGATTTCCAGACTCTCTCTTGCATCTCTTCCTCCTTTTCCCTTGCATTGCTGTTTCTTCCTCTTGTGCCCAGCTTTGTGTCACGTTTTGGTTCACTCGACCTTTCTCATACACCCTCTGCAGTGAGCTCTCAAGGGCCTGTCTCCTGCACGGCTGTGGGGCACCAGCCGAAGGGTCATGAAAGCAACAGGCGAGGTTGTCTTCCTGCTGTCAGCTCCAATGTCTGGTCTCTGGCAGATGGGAGCAGCAGTTACAGGGGAAATCCTGCTAATCTCCTGTAACTTGAGCCCATTACATGCTCCGTCGCACTGTTGGGCTGGTGCCTTTCCAGTCACATACGGACGGGTGGCTGGAGGAGGCGGTGGATGCTTACTGCAGAGCATTTTCTAAGGTTTGTACTGCAGGGCTCAGGAAAAAAAAAAGGTGATGTCAGCTGAATTCATCAGATTTTTAAAGCTTTGTCAAAAAGGAAAATATTTCCATAAGTACAGCAAGAAACATAGCCTTGATTAAACAAACAAGAACCTAACAAAAAAGCAAGGAATCAGCACACTGCCCAATTTCAAGATTGCCCGAATGTGGACAGGGGAGCCAGAGTTCCCTGATGAATGAATTACAAGGGTAACAGAGCAACATGTTTTTGCCTAGGCTGTCTCAGAAATGGGCAAACTGTGTTTTGGCAGAAAAGTAAATAAATCCTGCAGCAGATGTCCAGCATGGAAAATTTTTAACATGGGCAGCTTGAGTTTGGCAAAGTCAAACGAATGTGGAAAATACCAACAAGATGCACCGGGCCACCTTAATAACAGGTGGTTACCACGCTGATCCCCAGGGTATCTCAAGACCCGCAGACATAAACTATTTTGGGGGGATTTGTTTTGTTCTGTTGCTGCTTTTTGGTTTGAATTTTTTTTTTTATTTTTTTTATATAGGACAGAAAAGAGTGGAGGGGATGACTGAGCAGAGGGCGAGGGCTGGCTGGCAGAATCCTCCTTGGCAGGAGTGCCTTTCAGCCATGCCAGGGAGGGGAGGGTTTTCACAAATTGGGTGGGAGATGGTGGAGCCCAAAGGGGAGGGTTTTTGCTTGCGGGTTAGAGGAATAATGGATTTTTGGGAAGCTGCATTTATAATATGCAAAACAGTCCATAGGAAACAATGGGGCCTTGGGACAGAGCTGCCAGTGAATGAAAGCTTTGTTTTCCTCTTGTCTATTAATATTTCTAAACTTTTAGTGGAATTTTAAACACATTTTACACATTTTTTTATATAATGGCTTGGATTGCATAAACTGCTGTCTAAAGTAGTATTGCACTGCAATCTTTATCCTTTTCTGAATAAAGATTGACTTTCAGCTTAAGCTCCTTTTTGTGTGTTTCTTAATTGTCGCTCTTGTTCAATAATCCTCGGTTGCTTTGTTCTCTTGTTTTAAAACTTCAGCAAAATTTATGGGAAAACTGATTGACAACAGAGCTTGAGTACCAAGCATATCGAGCTGCCCACAGTTTAATTTGAAAATGGCAACTGGTATCATAGTTCTTATGCCAGAACCTTGATACAAATGAACATCAGTCGTAAACTAATCACACGAACCGTAGTTTAGATGCTGCTGATGTGATTTATCTGCCAAGGATATTAAAACATCATCATACAGATTATGTTTTCATTGAGAAGCATCCCATACCTGCAGTCCCTAACAACTGGTCTCAAATATTTGGAAAGACGTTATGTGTGCAATGCTGTTAAATGCAAACACTGCAGATGCAGTATAAAAATGAGAATATTACTGCCTGAATCAGAGCGTTTCAGCTGCATGTTAAAATAAAGAATAGATTGTTTGCTTTATGGTGCACAGCTCACCTTTACCACCAAAACAGTGTCACTGCAGTTCTGCAATTTTAGAAACGTTTGGCAAGCGCATACTATTAGCAATAGCTCCAAAAATCCTTGTGCAAGAAATGGAGTGACTGCTGTTGCAGCGGAAGGAGAGAGTTGTTTGCTTTTGCTGCTATGTTGTTTCATGGAGGGATCGCTTTACCTCGCCAGTAAAACTCCTTTCCTGCGCGGGGGAAATTCCTGGTTCATCGGTATGGATGCATTGTTTTTACACATTAGAAGTGCTGTGTTGCCGTGTCAATCATCCTGTTAGGATCAGTTTAAGAGCAGTAGGGCTGACGAAGCTGGGTGTGATTGGCTGCCATATGCTGGGAGGGCTCTGGGAGAAGGAAGGGCTGCAGTCTTTCAGCAACAGAGTTTAGGCTGTGTCTTTGCTTCATCATCTGAGGAAAAATCCCCAGATAAGGCACAAGGCTTTCTCAGCATACAAAAAAAATAAAAAAAAAAATTATTACAAGCTGCTCATTTCATGTGACAACCACTTGCCATGATGCGATGGGAAAGATATGGCTGTTTGTTTATATCAGATGTTCCTGCTCACGCCGGGAATGTGCCGAATAGACAGGGCTAAAGAAGGTAGGAGGATCGTCGTCTTTTATTGAATGTTTGAAGAGTTTGCTGCAGTATGCTGCAGACTGTGTATGTTGCTCGGGGGAGTCAGGGAAACAGTGTTTCTCTGGTGAATATACACTGCTTGGGTGCAATAGGTGGATTTTGTAAATAGTTGTTTTCAAGGGGAATTAATTTGCAGTGTAAATAGCTTTCTTCAGAAATAGGACGTGAGTCTACGCATATTAGAATAACGCAAGTAAAAAAAGAAATGGGTCAGTGTGTTTCAGAAGTGCTGTTACCCTATTTGGATTTTCAGCTGGGCTGTTGTCTAGTAGTCCTTCCTAGCTTTAAGGGAGAGAGGGAGTCAGCCTGGAAATCTGAAGTTTATAGAAGGTATGTTTGAAGATTTAGGTGAATTAGGCTGGCTGATCTAAATAAGTCCCTGCTGGAGCCTTTAACTAAAGCCAAGACTGCCCGTCTTAGACTTGTAGGAGCCGTACAACAAGATCACAGTATTTTGGCCCGTTATAAAAGTAAAGGCGTTTTTGACTGCACTGTGATTCCTTCTGCTCTTCCAAGCAAAGCCGGGAGAATTTTTTGCATTGTAGTTTAGCTCAGCGTTTCCCCTGCCCTTTCCAGGTCTTTGTCTCAGCAGCAAAACAGAACCTGTACACAAAAACAAGGCAAACAAGGTTAATAATACGTGCTGCAATTATCTGATCTTTATACATTTTTAATGAGAGAACACACAGCTAGCAGAATAATTTAATGAGCAGGCTGGCTTTTAGAGCAGTGATTTCACTGTGCTGAGGCACATCAACTTTCTTGCTGAGGAGGAGCCTCAGGAAGGAACGGAGAAGATTTATGTTAAATGCTCTGGAGAGAAGGAAGAGGGCTATTTAGACAGAAGCCTTTATAATTCTGGAAGAACAGAAGAGTTATTAATTATTATTTATTAGATTGGAAGCAAACTTTACTGTCATATTGCGGAAGGGGTCTGAGGACATTGCCTCATCCTGTGATATGCTGAAGCCTCTTAGACTGTGAGCATGGCATAGAGATATTTGTATTCAAGTAGGTTGTCAGTAGAAAAATAAAGTGGATAAGCTGAGAAAGACTAAAGATCAATTTCTTAAAGAAGAAATAAGGTTAAAAAGCCTTTTACTGCCTGGAAAAGCTTTCAGTGGTGTCATTTTGTGGAAAGTTTCAAGACTTTTCGTTTTTTTTGAGTTTGGTTTCTGTTTTGCGTTGGGTTTTTTTTAAGCCTAGGAACAAGTTACAGTAGTTTCAAAAGTATTGCTTTAAGTAGGCCCTTCTAGACCAACTGTCCATCCCCCACCATTTCCAAGGAGAAGTACAGGACATGGGCTTAAAACTCCCTATGTCATCTTCCTACTCCCTGGCTAAATACTTGCTGAAGACTTGCAGCTCAGTTGTTGACATATCTTCAGTTCATGAACCAGTTATTTTTAAATGCTGTGCTCTTCTAAATAAAACTAACCTCATGTCTTGTGAGAATTTCATACTTTGCTGAGTAGTGAAACGCATGTCAGGGTATAGAGCATTATTATTAAAAATCCATGGGGTATGGATATGTATGTTTATCAGTATTAATGTTTCAATATGTTGTTTGCGTGCAGAGTGTGATAAGCATGTGAGGCAAAGATAGATAATTGATAGAAAGAAGTCAAATAATATTTTCAAGCTAAAAAATGTGAGGTGAATTTTTAATTTTTTGCAGATAAAACCCTTTTCATGCACAGCTTTCAGAGAAAACTTTTCAGTCTCATGGTTTGAGACTGACTCTTACTTTCAGATAATTTAAAGGGCTGGATTTTGTACCTTGGCGATTGCAATGTATAGAATTATCGTCCTTATGCCTACACTGCCGAAGTGAAAATTTGCATTCGCTCAGTCAGATAGTTTGTATCAAACTACTGACGTACAGTCAAGTGACAGAAGGATTAAAGAAAATAATATTTCTTGCTCAAGATGTACATATATAACTACTGTATATGGATAGGTAAGTGGGTTTGCATCTTGGGAGGATGACGATGGTAGTGAATGTTCTGCATTTATATTTGTTATGTAAATAATTGGTAATAAAAGTATTTTGGACCAGACTCTGGTACCTCTCTTCATTTAGTAGTATCTTTTCCGCTTAATTGCTCTGTGGATTTCATCAGAGCTATTAGTGCAGTAAGGTCTTACTGTGTGCAGTCTCTGTTTTCAAGGAATAATTACTCTGTTTAGAATTAGTTTATTCATTTTCCTAAGGTAGGATTTTTCTAATGGCTTACAGATCCTGAAGTATAGTGTTTGACTGTGGAGTTTTTATAAAGTCAAATCAAGTTCTTAATTTGCAAGTAAACATTTTATAGAAATCTAAGATAATCATGTGTTACATATACTTTTCTTTTTTGAGGAAAAAAAAATGGCTTTTAATGTTATATGAGATTTCAGGCACTTAGGTCTGGTAACTCACGTCTGCTGTGAATGAATGTTCTTCTGTGTTGCTCACAAGTATGTCAGGAATAATCTGTACTTTGTTTATTTGTAAAAAGGTTTGTAAAATGTTCAGTTTGTGTAGTATTGAGAGATGAGAAAAAGACAGTGTTCAAATAAAATTCCTCATTAATTATTTCACGTATGGTTTTAATTTCCTACATCATCGGACACATTGCTAAGATTATAATTTCACAAAATAGCTATTAGTGATACCTTGTTTTCTAGTGTTACTAGATTTTTTTTTTTTCCTGTTTCTGAGGAGAAACACAGAGGTTTTTTTTAAAGCCCAGTGATTTCCCCACCACACTTTTTTTTGTGAATATCGCTGTTAGAAAATTGTAGCAAAATATAATAAAATAACTTGCTTTAGAATTTCTTTGTATATATTTTATTTTTAAAACCATTTTCCAGCCTGTGATTGTGAAGCTAATTTGGCATGTTAGTTTAATACAACATACTATGGTTATAGTGTGAACCAGTGCTATGTAACTGGTTTGCAAACAGGCTGAAATTGCAGCCTGAGGAAAATAAAACTCATTTCAAGAGGGTGTCAGTACTAAAAACTAGTTCAAATAATAGTAGTATTAACTACTTGACTAATTAAACTAATCTTCATATACATTATTAGCAAATGCAGTGATAGTTGTAGGTTATTGATATACAGAGTCCGAGGTCTTTTTTTATAAACAAACTTTTCAGCTGTATTTGGAGAAGGGAGCGTGTGAGGAAAAAGGAAACATGCAACCCCCTTCTAGAATCTGCCTACTTCTTCATCTCCCCTTTTTTTTTAATTACTCTTTTTTTAATAAGGTCATTAAACCACCGAGCCTCTCCCTCTGACAGTGCTCGCGATGTAAAATTCTTAGTTCAGTATATTTGGGCATGCTAAAAAAGGAAAACTTTGAGGGTCTGAAAATTGAAGAGAGTACCCGATAGGAGATTAAATGCAAAATCCTTATAACTAACACGAAGAAATACTAATCATGTAGGGAACTCTGCTATGGATCATTACTAAAGCTGCTGAGAACTGCCAGCGTGCAGCTTGCCTTCTGCAGAAGACCTGTAGGATTTCTGGAGCCGCAAGTCTGGCAAAGGACCTGATGGGCTTGTAATTTAGAAGAACTCGACTGTAACCAAAAGGGATAAACATGCATGTTTGTACTGTTTTCTTTTTTTTTTTTTCCCCCTTTTTTTCTTCTCCTTCCCTTCCCCCCCCCCCCAATTTTTATACCTAGTTGTATGCCCACAAATGCATGCTCACGCATGTGTAATGTACACACATATAAAATTATGTTTTTTCATTTTTATGATTCTTGCAGTACGAACCTAATAGTTAATGGAGACAGAACGAGGGATTTAGTGGTACAGTTGTTGCATAAAGAAATGGATCAAGAAACAGGAACATGTTTCATATCAGTCTATTATTTTTTTTGTTCATATCAAAGTCCATTTTTTTTGCCTATCTTAGATCAATAATTTTGTATCAGTTTCTGAGTAGATGATAAGCAGCATTTTGGGAAGGTCTGGATGTTGCACATTGCTGAACTCATAAATAGAGACAAGGTCGATCTGGAGATTCATGTTCTGTAAGATCTCTCCTGCAGAGTGTACAGTGCCTCTAACAATAGGCAGAATTACGGAATACAAGTAAGGAAAAATAGGTAAGTGTTTTCCCTCTCTAGTTTTATGGGAGGAAGCTAGTAATTGGTTAGCAATGCTTTTTTTTTTTTTTTTTGTGAATTATGAAGACAACTTTTCATTATGTGTTTTGTGTGTGATCGCTTTTAAGAGATAGGCCTAGAAAATATTTATTTATTTAACCCTCTAGTGTTCTCTCCTATCCAGGCTGAATACTTTTTTTTCCCCCTGGATTTCTAAGGGTTTTTATAGCTTGGGTTTTTTTTGGTTTGTTTGTTTTCCCAAATGCTCTATTATTATGTAACTAAATGGCTCAGCCCCCGTCCTGCAAATTCCTGAATCTGTCATGATTTTTACACTATTATGGGTAGTATTCTGAACTTAGCCTAAAACTAAGCTTAAATTGCAAAGTGGGAAGGTTTCCATTTATTTTCAAGCATTGAAGAAGTCTGGTTTCCAGTGCTGGGTTTCTGCGCTTTGGGTTTGTGCCTCCGTGCTGTCCTCCCGTAGCTCTCTGGAGGAGACTCCTCCAGACATCGAGGTGGGGGAAGCGGCTGCCTTGCAGGATATCAAAGTGTAGTTTTAGAACCCCAAAAAAGATAAAAATGGACTCCTTCCCACTTTTCAGATGGTCCGGAGAGTGCTATTAGCAGCAGCTATATACATATTTCAAGCCTACAGCTGCACTGGTTTGTCAGCAAACACTTCTGACTGTGTCTCTGGTGGGATGGGCAGGCCTGTCGCTGGCAGGAGCACACCTCTGTGCTTGGTCAGTGATTCCAGACTTCAGCATTCCCTCACTTTTATTCCTTTAAAAGCCTGCGACAACACGTACGGGCTTTCTCTGATAGCGACGTTCACCCGTGGCACTGACACAGCATCCCCAGCTACAGCCTCTCGCTGCCATGAGGAGACCAACGCCGGCTTTCCCACCGTCATCTCCTCGCTCTGCAGCCCAAAAGCAGTGGGTCCTGGGGCACGTCCTCCGGCTGGCAAAAGGCTGTTGCGGAGGAGGACACCAGTGTGTGGGCTGCTGGTGCTGGGGATCGCAGCGCTGCAGTCCTTATTGACATGCTGAACATGCGCCGGCAGCACGGCGCGGCGCTCTCCTGGAGCTCGAGCGCTTGTGTTTAAAAACTTTTTACTTCCTGTATTTATTTATTTATTTATTTTTTTACCATTCACATGTGTATTTTAGTTCCCCTCTGCTAATGCTGGATTATTTTATTGCTGTAACGATAAGGGGAGAGGAGGGCAAACAAGTCTAAGATTTTCTTTGCCACAGTGGAGAAGGCATGAAAGGCTTTGAAAATTGCTGCACTGATGTGTTTATAAAGCCAGTACTTTTTTTTCTCCTCGGTTTTTTTTTTTTTTTTTTAAGACCTCATTTAATGCTCATGACTTTGTGTGGTGAGGCTACTTTCAAAGGCTTTGGTATCCACAGTAGCAGCTCTTTGAAGTGGAAACGCCAGCGGGAGGAACAAACCGGCAGCTTAATCCTTGGTGTAAAAGGTCCTGAGTGGTAAGAAGCCACAACATCCATCTCAAAGGGAGAAGCTAGAGAGCAATACCTGGAACTAAATCCATCTCCTGGACCTGGGCCTCACCTGTGAACCTCGTTTGACACATCTGTAGGGATCCAGTCCTTCTCCTCTCTCTCTGTCGCCCCTCTCTCCACAGTCTCTTGAGGAGCAGGACACAACCACTGAAGGGCAAGGAAGTGAGGTCTGAGAACAAACACATGTTTCTGCAAGGTTGTTGGTTTGTTTTTTTGCCTTCCCAAGTTGTTAAATCATCCCTCTGGAGTGCAGAGCAGGTGGCAGTCACTCGTGTGATCTGTCAGTCCTTGTGAGCATGTGTCTGTCCAGTTAGATCGATGATTTTGTAGTGGCCCTGGAAAATAAAGCTGTGCCTTCACGTTCAGAATTGTCCTTTGGAGGTGGCTACCTCCCCTTTGCCATGAAGAAAATGAAGGAAATTGTGCTTTTTAGTTGCCAGTGATGCGTTTAAGTGCCTGAAGATAGGTGGATTGAGTCCACCATCTCTGAAATCAGTTTGTTTGAAATAGGAGATGAAAGTGTTGAGTTTCTCGTGGGATGGCTGGAGGATCAGCATGTCCCTATGGATCTGTAGCCAGCTCTGGCTGCAGGACTAAGCTGCTTGTAAGGAGCTGCTGTCCTGAGGTGGAGAAGGCAAAAGGGTAAACTGAGAGCAGCAGTACGTGCTTTGGCTGGTGCATGATTCTAGCTGTTAGTCACTGGGGGTGAGAGGCTTTCTGAGGAGGGCTTTCCTTCTCAACCATTGAATTCAGTAGCCATTTGGTGATTCTGATGACTGTTTAAATTACCTGATTTTTAAGCTGGAAAGTTATTTTAAACTTGAACGTATTTTTGACCTTCGGTACATCACTTGCCATTTAACTCCCCCCTCTAGCTGTTTGCCATATGCAAAGATAACTGACTTTTGTATGCTTTCCTGACTGATAGTCCACTGAGTGTCCCCTGCCTCCTAGGAAAATTAGCGATCCTCATCATCAATCTGTATGAAAGTCATATTCTTTCTGTTGTCAAAAGCCTTGCTATTGTCTCTTTGTACGTGTGAGCCTTTCTGTAGTGCTGATGGTGCTGTTGCTGTTCTCCCTCTCTTTTCTAGCTCTGTGGTAATCTCTTTGAGATAGGGGGGATCCAAACTTAATTTATCATTCAAGAGTTACATGTTCCATGGCTATATGTAGTAATGTCTTTTCTGTTCTCCTTAAATATTGCCAAATGTTCTGCTTGCTTTATACTCCATCAGCTGCTGAGTGTTTTGCTGAGTATTTGCTGAGTGTTACTATCTTTGTTGGTGATAGGGACAGTGAGATCGAGTGCACCCTCAGCAAGTTTGCTGATGACACCAAGCTGTGTGGTGCAGTTGACACGCTGGAGGGAAGGGGTGCCATCCAGAGGGACCTCGACAGGCTGGAGAGGTGGGCCCATGCCAACCACATGAAGTTCACCAAGGCTGAGTGCAAGGTCTTTCACCTGGGTAGAGGTGATCCTGAGCACAAGTACAGGCTGGGAAAAGTATGGATTGAGAGCAGTCCTGAGAAGAAAGACTTGAGTGTGCTGGTTGATGAAAAGCTCAACATGAGCCAACAAGGTGCAAGTGCAGTACAGAAAGCCAGCTGTATCCCGGAGTGAAGCAGAAGAAGCATGAGCAGCAGGTTGAGGAAGGTGATTCTGTCCCTCTACTCTGCTCTTGTGAGACCCCACCTGGAGTACTGCATCCAGTTCTGGAGCCCTCAACACAAGGACATGTACCTGTTGGAAAGGGTCCAGAGGAGGGCCACAAAGATGATCAGAGGACTGAAGTCCCTCTCTTATGAGGACAGGCTGAGAGAGTTGGGTCTGTTCAGCCTGGAGAAGAAAAGGCTCTGGGGAGACTTTATAGCAGCCTTCCGGTATCTGAAGGGGGCCTACAGCAAAGCTGAGGAGGGACTTTTTACAAAGGCTTCTAGTGATAGAATGAGGGGTAATGACCTCAAACTGGAAGAGAGTAGATTTAGATTAGAAATTAAGAGGAAATTCTTCACTCTGAGATTGATGAGGCATTGGCATGGGTTGCCCAGGGAAATTGTGGATGCTCTATCACTGGCTATGTTCAAGGCCAGGCTGGATGGGGCTTTGAGCAACCTGATCTAGTGGAAGGTGTCTGTGCCCATGGCAGGGGAGTTCGAACTAGATGATCTTTAACCCAAACCATTCTGTGACGTTTTCATTGAATTGTCTTCAATGTCCATAAGATCTTTCCTCTGTAGTAGTATCTTGTTTGAACCTAGTGTTGTGTACTATTTATTACTTGTCATTTTTTTTTTATTTTTCCCCCCCTCATCTGCATTATTTTGCCTACCTTTATATTAAGCTTTTACGACATTTTATCACCCAATGTACTCATTATCAAGAGATTCTTTTGTAACTCTTCACAGCTGGCTTCAGGTATGACTTTGCAAAAATGTTCATGTTCACTGGAAACTGTCTTTTATTGTTTATTTTTATGTTGCAAAGCAGAGGAGGACAACTCTGTTGGTAAAAAGCATGATATTTAACCATGTGAGTTTGTTGAGTTTGGAGGCTCTTGCAGAATTTATGTACCCTGAACTTCACAGGATCACAGAATGGTAGGGTTTGGAAGAGACCTCTGGAGATCTAGTCCAACCCCTCTGCTAATGCAGGTTCACCTAGAGCAGGTTTCAGAGGAACACATCCAGGTGGGTTTTGAAAGTCTCTAGAGAAGGAGACTCCACAACCTCTCTGAGCAGCCTGATCCACTGCTCTGTCACCCTCACAGTAAAGAATTTTTTCCTCCTGTTGAGGTGGAACTTCCATGTTTCAGTTTATACCTGTTGCCTCTTGTCCTGTCACTTGGCACCACTGAAAAGAGATTGACCCCATCCTCTTGACACTGGCCCTTCAGATATTTATAAACATTGATAAGATCCCCTCTCGGTCTTCTTCAGACTAAACAGACCCAGGTCTCTCAGCCTTTCCTTGTAAGAGAAATGTTCCAGTCCCTTAATCATCTTCATTGCCCTCCATTGGACTCTCTCCAGTATTTTCCTGTTCTTCCTGAATCGAAGGGACCAGAACTGAATACAGTACTCCAGATGTGGTCTCACCAGGGCAGAGGAGAGGAGAGGAGAACCTCCTTCAATCTGCTGGGCACACTTTTCTTAATGCCATTGGCTTTCTTGGCCACAAGGGCACATTGCTGGCTCATGGGCAACTTACCATGGAGTCTACTAGGACTCCAAGATCCTTCCCCTCAGGGCTGCTTTCCAGCACGCCTACCCCTAACCTGTATTGATGCATGGGGTTGTTTTTCCCCAGGTGCAGGACCCAACATTTGCCGTTGTTGAACCCTTAAGTTCTACTCTGCTCAACACTCCAGCCTGTCCAGGTCATGCTGAATGGCAGCACAGCCCTCTGGTGTTCCACTATGGAGGTGAGGCTGACTGGTCTGCAATTTCCAGGGTCCTCCTCCTTGCCCTTTTTGAAGACTGGAGTGACATTGGCTTTCCTCCAGTCCTAAGGCACTTCTCCCATTTTGCTCTGACTTCAGTCTTTGTACCATCTGCAAACACTTAGCACTTTTAGCTACCCTTTTAAATTAAATTTCTCTTAACATCCATAAGATTCATGCCATCGTGAAATCTAGATCCCACAGACATCATCAAGTTACAAAGATGAGATGATTTGTTTGCTTTCGTTTTGCTTAATTTTGAGCTTCTAGAATTTGTATTTTTCTAGCTCTTCTCTACAGTTGTCAGAATTGTAGTCTTTAATAAAAACTGACAGTTCCTTGTAAATGTACTTGTAGGTGATAAGGCTTTATGAAATATACTTGATGTTTTCAGGCTTCCAGAGAAATGACTGAGAGGTAACTCTACTGCAGTAGGATTGTGTAAACTTGAGGTCCTTAAACTCAAGGATTCTTGTCATAGGAATCAGTATAGGGTAGTGGTGGGGTTTTTTTATTTGTTTTTTTGTTTGTTTGGGGTTTTTTTTAAGAAAAATGAAATGAAAACAGGCTTAGTAGTAATGGTCTGTTTTGGTAAAGATAACCACCTGTATCTCAACTCTCTTAACCTCCAGACACCAAAATATCAGCCTGCTTTTCACTTAGGGGAAAGGTAAATGTGATGGTTTTCATCTTTGGAGTGCTTCACTGAAAGGTAAAAATGATTGTCCTGAAATAGGACATCAGAAACAGTGGGGAAGGTTCTACTTTTCTGATTTAGAAATACTAAACTTTTTTTATTTGTGTGGCTTTATTGACTTTAGTGCTGCGGTTTTAAAATTTTTAGATTTTTGCCTTGTGAACCAGCAGAATTGTTCTTGAATTTTTTTTTTTTCCTGGAGGTCCTTGCTCATCTGGTGAATGTTTGGCAATAATGAACCCAGAAAAAAACTAAAGGCCTTAAATTGTGGATATGCATTCAACTTTACAGAACCATAATAATTAAATTAAAAAAAAAAACAAAACAAACCAGCTCTCTTAATATGTACGATGAGTGAACTTTGTCCTTAAGAAATCCTAAAACCATGAAACTAGAATACAACTGCATCTTTGAAGTGTCTTCCTTTTCTGTTTTTTTTTTTTTTCAGAGTATGATAGCACTTTGGTACCAGACAGGCAGTTCCGTTCAGTTGCTATAAAGTAGTACCATGGTTACTTCTGTTTCAGATGATGGATAGAGGCGTAAGTGGAGACGGGCCTTTCTTCTAATGTCTATACATTGTTATAAAGTGGCTGTCTCTGTGAAAGCCAAATATTGGTAATGTATACTTTGCAGCCCATAAAGTTGCAGGGGGTTACTGAAGAGTATAATTTAGACTGAGAGTCAGTTAATTTGTTTGGTTTTTTTTTCTGGTCCAGTTTGATTTTTGTCTCACCTGCTTTGTCCTGGAAACGTTGTGTGAAATGGAAAGAAATCTTTTCAAGTGTCAGAGGCCAGTGTAGTCATTTTTACAAGGTTGTTTTTTGGAATACAAACGTGTAAGGATGCCAACAGCAGTCCA
This sequence comes from Baryphthengus martii, assembly GCA_013396935.1. Classification (NCBI taxonomy): domain Eukaryota; kingdom Metazoa; phylum Chordata; class Aves; order Coraciiformes; family Momotidae; genus Baryphthengus; species Baryphthengus martii. The sequence continues at coordinate 76,632 of VWZK01019030.1, read as the reverse complement.
CTTTTTAAGTTTATACATGGACAATTTTTTATCTCTAAATATTCTTGTTGGTGTTACTTATTTGACCAAATCCAGAATATTTTTTGTACTATTTATTGAAATACAAAAAATCTCACATTATTTTTAAAAATAGTGCTGTCTATCAAGGTGAGATTTATGCATGGTTAAAGGAGGTTTTTGAATTACAATTTAACACGGGAGTTGTGCAAGGCAATATGAAATGTACAGTGGAAAACAAAATGTGTCTTTAAATACTCATTTGGGAATAAGCTTGAAGTATAACAAATGAATTAAAATTTTGAAAAGGACAAAACTGTCGAGACTTATTTTAACCAGTCTAAATTTTCCACTGTGATATGAGCAGAAAACTCTCTCTTGCCAAAAACCAGTTGCTTGTATCAGTGTCACAAGCATCTCCCTTGCTTGGGAAGCAGTGGTGAACAGCAGCATGTGCTTAGCAGTACTGCTGTCTCCAGCATGAAGGAGAAATCTCTGTGGTTACAGGTAAGAAGAAACAGTAGAAAAAAGTCTGGTAAAGTGTTCTGTCAAAACGTTTCTGGGAAATTTATTGATTTTTTTTTTTTTTTCCCACTGGAAAAAAAAATTACAATTCATTGTCTCAAAGGATGAAAGAAGTCTTTTCCAACTTTACATTGTAAATTGTGTTTCAATTGGATTCCTGAATAATTGTGTGCTTATCTATGGTAATATGAGAGTTACAATAAAATGATTCAACTGTATGAAAATAAAGTATTGAGGTGGTATTATTTCAATATTGCTAAAACACTTCTAATTTCTCCCCCAGTATTTTCATCTTTCAGTCAGAGGAGGCAGTGAGATCTGAAATTTCCTTCAGGAAAGTTTTCAACAAGACCTAGTGAGAGTAAAAAAAGACTTTCTTTCCTGTTGCTCTCTTTCCATATTAAATAGCTGAGTTAAAATAGAAAGAGATAGTCATTTAAATATTGAGAAAGTTTTTGGTATAAGTCAGGGACGTGCCTGGGTCTGGGACCTGGGAATACTGGAGTAATGCTGCCTAACCAGGTAGTAATGCTGCCTGAATCCATTCTGTTTGCAATTTTTAAGCTAACAGAAATTAAAAGGAAAGCTCTGTACATTGAAGTTACTTTTACAAGATATAGATGGGCTTGTTTTTTCTCCTTCCAGAAATATGAGTGCAGTTTATGTCCCCTTCTACTGTTGCAGACGACTGAACTATGCACATGGCAGAAAAATGAGGATGAACTCATCTGATGTCCTCTCTGTAGGCCAATAAACTGTCCGAGTTTGCTCCTGTGTGTCCTCGCTGTGCGTTGCTTTAAGTACTTTGTCTCCTCTTACTTATTAACAGACAAAAAGAGAATATTTTCTAAAATGAAACTGGGTTAAACAGTAACTTTCTTCAAGTGGCGACGGGTGGTGAGCTTTTTGGACCAAGGGAAACGTGTTACACAAATTAAAACAACAGATCGATATGACCCATTTTTATTGGGTCAGTGCTTCTTAATCGTTGCTCAAGCAAAAAGGAAGGTCAGCAGCAGTGCTGCACACCAAACCTAGACATCAGAAAAAAAAATGTTTGCTCTGGTAGGCAGCGTCTGCAGACAGTTACTGTGCACTCCTTCCTGTTGTAACGTTGTTATTCGCCTTAGGGTTAAACAGAAGTTTTAAAGATTTTCAGGAAAAGAGACACTCACCAGAATTTACAAGTACTCTGAAAAACAGCTCTTCTTCATTTCTCTGCCACTAATTATAAAAACAATTTTGGAGGAAAAGCATTCTCTTTCTGAACTCCTGATACCTATTTGACAACAGAATAGCTGTTCACTAAATGCAAATTTATTTTATTCCACGGAGAATAAATTTCCATTGCGTATTGTCAAACACAACACAGGTAGCCTCGGAAGTTTTAAATGTAGGTTTTGAGGGGTTTTTCTTTTGTGGACAAATAAATGGTGTGAAATTTGAAAAGAAAATCTTTTTCTGCCATCTTCACATTGAGCTTGATTAGATATTTCCTTTGTTCGCCTTGGAGGCCCAAAGATAATCAGGCAGGAAGCAGTGTCTCTGTTCAAAATACAAGAAGGCAGCCTACGTTCAGAAGAGACCAATAACCCATTGAATACTACTTTTTCTCCAGGGCCATGCCAAAAATAAACTTGTTACTGATTTCTCTTTAACTGGAAAGGTTCTTTGAAAAATGGCTTTTTGTGGAAAGTTTCAGCTTCTGTTGTATAAAAACATCTGCTGTTTGAACGTTAGCATAAAAACATTATTAAAAAAAAGAATTTAATTGCCTTGAAAGGTACTTGATAACAACCTGTTATTCCATAGATGACTTTAAAGTGAGGCTGCTGTTCTGTCTTTTTAACTGCTGTAAGATATAAAATATTCTGACATAGATGCTTAATCTGGCTTTGCAGGATGTCCCATGAGATACGTAAGAAGTAAAGCACTTGCATATGTTCTGCTTCGTGAGGATTTCTTTAGTTTTGAAAGTAAATAAAACTGTTACTGCATGTTACAGGCACACTACTAATGGAGAGAGGAAGTGGAATTGAATCCTTGTGATAAAAGGGGTGCTGATAGAGGCTTGCTTGGGCAGCCCTCTGAAGAGTAAAGACAGTATTGAGTTTCTTTTCTTTTCCCTTATGGGAACATTTTCCCATTGTGATGAGTTGTTGCTTCTAAAGTGTGTTTCAAGTGGTTGTGAAATGCTCCAGGTCTGGCACAATATGATCAGAGCACCTTGCTTCAGCTTCTTTGGACACACTCTTGGGTCTTCCTTATTCTCCATTAGATTGCTAGGAAGGCATTGCTTCTGGGAACGCTCCTTGGTGATGAAGCTTGAAGTGCAGGAAAAAAAGGGTTCTTAGTGTTTCTTCCTCTTCTGGTAGGTTTTAAAAGTGCTTTTCTCCAAGCTCCACTTTTGCTGGAAGGAAAAGGTACATTCTCCCTTCTAGTTTAATGCATTCAAGGGTAATAAAATCCCAGTAAAAACACAGATTTGCTTAAGGGGCTTTGTAATCAGTCAGCTTACTCCCCAGCTCCATTTGCTGTTTTCAGATTTTTGTAAGTCTTCGAAGTGTTTTCTTCCATATCCATGCTCCTCTCTCTCCTGAGAGTCAGGCTTTGGTCAACAATCGTGAAAACTGGTCAGACTCCTTCCTGGTACCCTACTCTCCCCACACATGATGAGAGACACTTTTAACAGAAAAGCACTCGAAAAGGGAGCAGGCAAATATATGGAAGAAAAATCCAGTGAGACCTGTTAAATGCAAAGACATCAGTTACAGGTTGCTGTGAGAAGATTCATGGAAATTATCACGCTCTGCCTGCCTTGGTTCTGCACTCTTCTGTACATAATCTGGTATTGGCTGTGGCTGGAGACTTCGTCTTGCCATTAGGTGAGAGAGACTTTTTGGCTGAGCTGCTAAAGGCATCCTTGTCCTCAGGTAAAATGCAAATGGAGAAAACAGCGCAGAAGTTCAGGCATTTTATCTCTGAACAGCAATGCTTCTGGATTTTGTGCAGGGAATTTGTTCAGCAGAATGGGTTTAGCACTTAAGAGGCGGTTGGAGTTAATAGCATTAGATAGTGCTCTTGCTGCCCTCGACTCAGGAGCTTCATTTGGATGTGCCGTGCAACTTCCCAGACCTGGATAATTAGTTGGAGTATATTATTGATAAAGCTCTTGGCAGTCTTGAACATATTTTCGGCTTGCAAATAAAACATACCTTAATTGCATAAAGTCCTTGGTTTATTTAGACCGATCCTTGTCTTTTGGTGCAAAAGGGGTGCTGTTTGTCACCTAAACAAATGCCTGGGTAAGAGTTCTGCCTTCTTGGCTTAGTGTGAAACCAGAGTAGAGGAAACAGAATATTGACCACAGCCTGAGCTCGTTTCAATTGTGCTCCTGTGTAACAGCATGTTATCAGTCCTTTGGCAGGTGAGAACAGTCATTTGATCACGCGTTCCCTCTGTGCCAGTCTATAAAAATTTCACAGTACATAGCAGGCTTTTCTATAAATATTTGTACAGACCTACAAAAATAAATACAATGCATGACTGCAACTGGGTGTGAGTAGAAGCTCCTAATGTACCGGGGTACCCTTCCCTGGGGAATTGGGTTTGATTAATAGCTATTACATGGTGCACTCTGCCAAAAGCAAAACATTTGCGTCCACAAGAGGCCAAGTGATAACGTCATTGCTGCCAGGGATGATTAACTCTGCTCTCAGAGGCATAGAAACAGAAATTGCTTTTGCCCTCTTGTCAAGGTGGGAGCAGAATTTTGTATATGAAATTCATACATCTAGAGGATAAAATCAGATTTCTTCGGACTTGGAAATGACAAGTGTTTAAGTTACGGACTGTGAGAGACGGTACAGGCAAAGAGAGGGGGAGAAGGTTAAGTGGAGTGGGACGAATATCATTGTAAAAAAACCAAAACCAAATAACAACAAACATTAAAAGTGTTTACTAGAAGAAGAAAAACTGTTTTCTGCAATCACATTTTAACTGAAGCATAGTGAGCGTTAGTTTTATCAGCATGATTTTGAAGCACTTTGCTGTTTCAAAATACTCTTGTGGGCTCCAGTCATCTAAAGACTCAAAGTTTAGCAGAAATATTTCATGGTCCATTAGCAAAGTAGTCCGGTGGATCGCTAAAAAGGTCCCAGGCTGTGTCTGTTGTTTCTCAGTCAGTGGTACACCTTCCTGCTCACCTGCTTCCCTGGGCATAAAGGACGTTACTGTTATTATATCATAAAGCCACCTTCAAAGTGACCCGGCAGGTTTTAATAAGGAGCTCGTTGCCATGCTGTAAATAGCGTGGGACATACTAAAAGGCCTGAACCTGGCACATTAACGATCTTGACCAGGAGAGCATGGCTCATTTAGCAAAATTGATATTTGAAGGTCGTGCTCAGTTTAAATAAAACAGACGGGCATTTTCTACCCTGTCCCTGGACTTCTCTTGGCTTAACTAAAAGAGTTAGGATTGACTCTGGGTAAAGTGTTCATCTGAATTACAGTTCACAAATGTTCATCTGTGGTTTTATAACAGGCAGAGCGTGATGTCGCAATAGTTATCTCCAAGTCAAGCAAATAAAATAAATAATGGTTCTTTTGTAAGTCAGGACACTTTTGACCAACTGAGTTCAGATCAATTTAATAGAGGAACCAGGATTGGAATTTTAGTATTTTTGGCTCCCAACCACCTGGTCAAACCAGAGAACTGCTTCTGGCTTCTTCCTTGTTTGAGCATTGTTGGTTTGCTCCACGCCAAATAGAAGCTGTTTAACATCTTAAAGTGGAAAAAAAACCTTAAAATGATTTTTAAAATGTTCATAACTTTGATTTGAAATTTGTAGAAGAAAATGCATTCGTCATATTCTGCTGTAATTGAATGTTTCTTCTTAAAAATGTTACAGTGGCAGAAAGGTTTTTCCATTCATATTTGCCATCAAAGAGTGGACGATGTTGCATGGATGTCTGTCCTGCCTTCTCGTGTTTCTTGAATATAGGGACTATTATTTTTTGTGACTTCACAACAGTTTAGAAAAGAGCGAGAAGCCTGATTCTGATTTTAATGCTGTAATTTCACTGACTTCTGCCAAGACATTACTGAACTCTACTGTACATTGTCCAGTCTTACTAGATATCTAGTATTAGGTTCTGTATCAATAATAGAAACCTTAGAAATTGGTTTTAGAGAAGACTACAAAGATGGTGTAGTACTCGCTGATGAATGATACCTCTGTGCTGTCACATCACTTTCTGGTGCTGTTCCCTGATCTGATGAGCTGATGGAGTGAGAAAAGCCACACAAAAATCTCGTGTATGTTCTCTCTTTAAAAATCTAGTTTATTTAAATGTGATTAACGAGCATGCCTGCTGTCAGATTATTTGTTTGTAAAATTACCTTTTTTATTCCTGCTTTTCATTCATGTTGGCATCTTTTGACGTCAGATCCTCATTGTGTTGGTTAGTGGAGGATTTTGCACAGTCAGACTTAAATTAGCATGCGATGACTCAGAGTCAGCCTGGCTTTCCAGGGACAGGGAGCACGTCCCGTGGGATACGGCCAGCGTCGTTGTTACAGGACCTTGCAACGAGGAGGCAGACCTGCCGCAGGTGGGCTGGAGGGGAGGGAGCAGGGCTGCAGCCTGTGCTGTCATGCTCTGTCACGCCTGCTCTGGGTTCTCTCAGGTGTGGGGCACGGGCAGGTGGGCCTGTCTCGGTTGAGTTGGCCAGCACACGTGATGCAGGGTGCTTTATGCTGCTGTGTTGGCTTTATTCTGCACCTGGGGAGGCAGATCATAACGGATCCAGCTTTAGCCTAGGATTAAGCTGCAGCCTTGCTTTCCTCAGCGGGGAATCTGAGGGAGGGCAAGAGAAAACAGTGTGGGGGTGTCAAGGAAATGGCAGGTAGCTGGAGCTGAAAGTGATGTTGGAGTGTGCTTGTGGGGTCACGGCGGTTCTTTGGTGTGCAGCTTCTTATTGGTTTGAAGGCCTTGAATGCTATTTAAAGCCAAACAATGGGGAAAATGGACATTTAAAAGAATGTAAGTGAGGTTTAGTTGAAAAACTGAAGCAAAGTCTCACCATCACTGGGACTAAAACATGTGCCAGTGTCTCCTAAACACGTGGCTGTGTCCTGAGTGCTTTGCAAATGGAATCCACTGTGCAGCTGCAAATAAGAGGTACGACTTGCTGGGATTTGGATGCTTTTTTCTGGCCTTAAGGGTGAGAATTCAGTTGTTGTCAATTATCTGTTTTTCTACCATGAATGTTCAAAATACCTAACTTGGTCTGCTCATAGAAGGATCCTTATGTATTAAGCTTATACAAGGAATCTTTCCACAAGGTTTTGGCTGTAAACACGGTGAACTGCAAAGCAAGTTTCCTTTGTAAATGTGATCAGCTGCTGAAGAAGTGGTAGCTTTTTTTGAAGAAACACAGTGCTTGTCAGTAGTCTGAAGATGCATCTGTAGTGTGGGGCATATTGGTTAATCTGTGTGTTTGGATGTCATGGGATGTCCTGGGACACGTGGGAGTGGTTGTATTGACCTGCTTTGGGTCAAGGGCTTAAAACTGGGCTGTACCATTTGCTTGGGATTAGAGATGTGACTTTGGTCCTCTTGAAAGTGTTCCCATGTTTGGCTAAGCTAGCAATCTGTCTCTGAAGAGTTGCAGTATATGTATGCTGGTTTTGAAAATGGAGTTCTCTTGACATTAAGAGTATCCATCAGGTCACTTTTAGTGACTGTAGGTAGGTCCTATAGGTGAATTTTATCCCACTTGACTTCATATATTTAACTGAATTTAGGCAGCAATCTATTCTGACATTCAACATGTTTCTGCTCTGCTAGTGACGTGAAGGGAGGACCACCCTGCCTCCACAGCATAGTGAGTCTTTGCTTTGGCTTGGTTTTTTTTGTTGTTTTGCTTTTAAATTTCTTATTTTTAAAACAGACCATTATATGTGGTCAAACTTGTAAAGCTCAGTATAGTTACCACATCTCTTCTGGCTTGCCGGGAAAGAGAATTTGTATACTTTAAGCTATACAGTCCCCCTTAGGTACAATTGAAGGTTTTCTAACTTCTTGATTCTTGAGTTTCCGGTTCGTATATACAAGAAATATACAGACTATGTTGACAAACTTTGACAGTAGGAGGAAAAAATGGAGCTCCAGTCTTGACATCTCTTAGTGAAGATTTTAATGTGATAAATAATACAGAGTGCTTGATTCTCTGAAAGTAAAGTAAATAAAACCCCTGTTTTAACACCTTTTGAGTTAACTTAGTGGTTCCACTAGAGATCTGTGTTGGGACCATGTAGAGGACTCTTCTGCTTTACTGGAAGTCATCACCTGCAGAGCTGACTTTGAAGATGAAGTCTTTGCTCGTTACTACACGTTATCTACTGAAGCATGAATACAACATGTCCGGGAAGTCTCAGCTTCTCCGTTAGACAGATACTACATAGTTCATTGCCACATAATCTGTCTGATAAGTAAAACTGCTATACCAGAGCAGCCTATGTTTTGTATATAGCAAGAGCTCCTATTTTCCAGCTGGGACATCCAACTGGTTTGTAATAGGGCAGAGCTGTGTGCTTGCTTGCAGCTCTTGAAGGCGCTGGCTGCTTAGTGTTCTTCAGAACAAGAATCTTTTCTGGGGGCTTCTAGCACCTGTGTGCTTTGCCTTGTTTAGTATTAATTAAAAGTATTTGTGAAAATGTGGTGGTTTTTTTTCCCCATGAATTTTGGGGTTTCTTATGCTTAGTTGGACAAATGATTGTGTGGTTTGGAACAGAAAGATCTGGAGCCTAAACACAGGCTGTTTCCTGTTCTCTCAGGAGAACCCAAATTTGGAAAATACTTCTCTGTGCCTTCCTAGCTTTCTACAAAACAAAAGTGATGCTTATCTGAAAAGAGTGGTCTAAAGCTAAATAGTTTTCGTAAATACATGTCCATTAATTTATTTCACTTAGCATACAAAAAACTGCATTTGTTTTGCATGCGTATTCTGGATCAATCCATTGATCTAAGTGTATGAGTGACTGAAAATAAACAGTGATAGTTGTAAAACAAACAAAATTAGTTCTTTTCTACTTACTATGTTTGAATGCTTTATTTAATCTTAAGTAAGAATGTTTTGCCCCTCAGTTGTTCCTGTGTAAGTTTTAGTGGTTTGTTTAGCTACAGTGGGGAGTGTAGGAGGCTTGAGTTTGCATAATTAATGGCAATAACCACAAAAAAAAAACAAAACAAAAAACCCACAGGCAAACTAGAAAGCAATCCTCCTGCCTGGATGAAGGACCCTGTTGGTCCTGAGGGCTCTAGGCTGGTGAGAGCCCGTTGATTTTGGTAGGACAGCTAACTTCAGCTGATATGTTGGGGCACAAATAGGAGTTTTAGAAGCAGTGAAAAGAAGAGCAGAGTTCTTGTTTGCTGGAGTCCCTGATGTTCTCTATGGATGGGTTTTACCACACATAAGGTCAGAGTGGGCCGTGATGTTAGTAATGGCCTTTGGTCTAAGAGGTGTTTTATTGAGTAGTATTACTTTCTTCCGTAAATTCCATGTTTCTTTTCCCTTGTTTGCTTCCCTTCATTTACCCAACCCCTGGATTTTCCTCTGTAACCATCGTCTCTTCTACTTTTCTTCTAAAATTCCTTCTTGCTCTTCTCTCCCGCATTGTTCACATCCTGCCTCCATCTTTCTTACCCACCCATCATATGTTTTCCTCATTTGCCATGAATCCTCTCCCTTCCTTTCTCTTCCACAACCATCCCATTTTTCCCTTATCCTGAGCTCTTTCCTCACATCTTGAACTCTGCTTTCCTTGGTTCCTCACATATTTTTGTCCTCCAATTTGTCTTTCCTTTCCCTTTCCTTGTATTGCTTCCCCCTCGTGTTCAGACTTTCCAGGTAGCATCTCTTCCTCTACCCTTCTGATGCAGGTGATAGGCGGATAAGGCATGGCAGCTGCCTAGGATGTGACTGTGAACACATAGGCCATGTAAATGGTGGGGATGAAGCACTTCTAATTCTTCTGTCTCCACCATGTTTGCACCTGACTCCTGCTGAAGGCATGGCCTCCTGCAGAAAGATCTTGGCTCTCTCTCCTAAGACTGCATCAGTAGAAACTGCTGAAGCACTCAGTGCGTCTTGGGAAATCGGGTAGTGTCGTTACTTTTGACAAGATGCGGAGTTTTCAGACAAAGTTTTCATGCTTCCCTTTCTTCAGAAAATGTTAATGTAGTAAGAAGCAGAGAAACTGGATGATGCTCTATTCCACTCCTCTTCTACCCACTACCCTTAAAACGCTTTTTGATATTAGTTCTTGCCGCAGTCTCATGAATCTCGCATGTAATTCTTTTCTGCACATTTATTTTTTTTTTAAACCATGGCTACTGCCATTTATATTCTGCGTCCTGTTTGCTTTGCCGCCATGTGCAACGTCTGGTTTTCCTCAGTCTTAACACCTACTACTTCAGAAACAACTTTGTCAATTTTAGTAGTATGCAGCCCGGCAGAGTATTACTACTTGTGACTTTCAGCAGTATGCGGTGTAACATTTACCCTTTTCCCAAAATTTCCGTCTGTCTCCTACATCTAAGACTGAAAACTGTTCCTGACATTTCTGAATTGGAATGGGTAGCTCTAGGGAGAATATTTCCTCTTTTACATTTAGCCAACTAAATCATCAGCCCAACAAGCTGTTGTGGAGAGACTTTCCTTATCTTCCCCCCCCCTTTCCTTTTCATCACTTATGAGTATTTTCTCACCTCTTCGTACGTTTTCAGCTTAACCTCACTCTTCATCGATGCTGTGGGACAACATGGATGGAATATTTTAATTTGAGGAATATTTAATTCATGTATTGTACTATACTGTGATTGTGTAGAATTATTTAAAAATGTACTAATTCTCTTGCAATTTATTATTTCTGATGACCAAGTAAAACTAACTAAGTATCATCCAGACACATCTTATTGCATGTTGGACTTGAAACTGAAATTTTGAGCAATTAGCATTTATTCATGCTAACGGTAGCGAATTTGGGTGCAAGTATCAGTCACGTAGTAAAACCCTTTCTGGTAGCATTACTAAGTAATAGAAAAGCCTTTTGATGTGAAGACCTGGAAGTCAAAACTGGGATCTGTTCCTAAAACTGTGTGTGAGTAATCCTTACTCACATTACTAATACTGTCTTCAATTAAAAGGGGTGAATCCAAGCACAGAATGGCAATTACTCTGGCATGGGAAAGCTGACAGTGTTTTTAGAGCTATTTTTATTGATGCATTTTAAACCCTTACCTTTCTTTATTCTTGCACAAAAATAATCCATTAACTGTTTCTGGCTGGTATCTGCAAAGTGAAGGTTGCGTTCCTTTGAAGCTGAATAGGAAGAAACGTCATGTCTATGGTTTCACCATCTGCATATAAAACATGGTCATTTATTAAATAATATTTATAACATCTAAACCTTTGATATTCAGATCTATTTATCTGTAAAATATCCTAGGTATTTTATAGTCTCCAAATAGCTTAAGTTTCATATTTAAGCCTTAGATTTTGATGCTGAACCATGTATTTGTAAAGGTACATGAAAGCTAATTTAATCAAAGAAAAATTTAGATAAAGACTGCTTCACATTAGAACTCATTAGAGGATGATGACTTAGTGGTGAGCCCTTTGATGCAGCCTTTCTGAAACAGCCTTTAGCTTAACAGCAAGACTAACTCTATTTTCTGGATATAGAGGGGTAGTTTTTTCCCCTGTAACTTTGGAATGATAATTTTCTCTTCTTTTCTTTTATTTTTTTTTCTTTGAGAAACAGAGGGAGAGACAAAAAATCTGAACAGCATACTACCATTCTTGTTTCTAAGGAAGAAAAAAAATCAACAAGGGGAAATGGTTACAAAAATTCTTTCCTGTGAGGACGGTGAGATGCTGGAACAGGTTGGCCAGGGAAGTTGTGGCTGCCCCATCCCTGGAAGTGTTTAAGGCCTGGTTGTATGGGGCCCTGAGTAGCCTGATCTAGTAGAAGGTGTCCCTGCCTATGCAGGGGGGTTGGAACTAAATGATCTTTAAGGTCCCTTCCAACCCTAGCCGTTCTATGATTCTATAACGTAGGAAACACACTCTAAAGGGCCAAATGATAAATTAATGGAAACGGGTTCTTGTGTATTGTTTTGGAGACTAAGCACACTGAATTGTTTCAAAACCAGCATGCCTAATTATTGGGTCTGCCACATTCATCTATTTAAATCATTCGCAACTTTTGGATTGCTGCCTAGAATATTGCTGCAATACGCGTTTCAACTGATGATTCCCTTGTCACGCGTAACTTTGTGAAGGACGTGGATTTTGTTGGGGGAGCGGGGAAGAAAGACAAGTGAGAATTGGCAATGTGTTTATAATACCTGATATGTTGATTTGAATGAGTTGCACGTGAACTGATGCTGTATTTGTTTTGTCAGGTCAGTGACTTAAAAAGTGCCTTTGTCAAGTCACTTTTATGAGCGAGGACTGCTACGCTCGTGTTCTCAAAACCCCGTCTTTGCCAGCCAGACATTGCCTTCACTTTACACTCGGCGGAAGATACCTCAGCTGTCTCCATTTGCCAATTAGTTGATGGGAAACTGAAAGCAGAAAAAGAGGAAGAATAGTAATTACTATTCCTGGGACATGGACAAATGACTGCATTGCTTTTCTTGTGTAATCAATACCAGCAAGCAACAGTTGGAGAACTGCAGCTCTCTCAAGGAGTGCCATTGCATTGAAGGACCTTGGCTTAAAACTGGTGCATCCGCGATACAATCAACAAGCCCACGTGTTTTACAGACAGAGATGCGACTGAGCATGGTTTTTCCCAGCCCAAAGTCTACAAGCGGGACTTAATGATTGATGAGTGACTGCTTGCTGATAAACTTTCTCTGTTTATTCTGCTTTGTGTGTGTTGGACATTGTTAATCGTCCTCCGCATATTTTTTTTTAACTTTCTCTTAAAGAGTATTTCCCCCCTCCCCTTTTTTTTTCCCCTCTCTCTCCCTTCCCTTCATCATTCGTTTTGGAAATTTCTTCAGTATAATTCACTTGACAGCAATTTACAAATTGGAAATCAGCTTTTCACCATGGCTTTGAATGTTGCTCCAGTAAGAGATACAAAATGGCTAACGTTAGAAGTTTGCAGGCAGTTTCAGAGGGGAACTTGTTCACGCTCTGATGAAGAATGCAAATTTGCACACCCCCCTAAAAGTTGCCAGGTCGAAAATGGAAGAGTTATCGCCTGCTTTGATTCCTTAAAGGTAAGGAAAAGAAAATATAAATTGCATGTTGCCCGTGTAGTGAAAATGCTGCTACATTGTACTGAAAGGAAAATGTGAAATGATGAGTTACAACTAAACCAGGTTAATCAGAAAGAGTGATTTATTCTCAGTAGAATGCTTACTAATACAAATGTTGTTTGTCATAACTTGTTGTTATTGAAGTTGTAAAAAGATTTCTTTCTAAGGTTTTTCTTTTCTACTGTCAATATGTTGTTTACAAAAAAATCATATGGCTGTGGGATACAAGATTGCTTTATAGCTGGTGGGACAATTGTGTTCTCCTGAGTACATTTTATGAATTAGCATTGTTTCGTGGCAAATGAAAATACATAATGGCACAGTACTAGGCCATTACCAGAGTCCTAATGAAACAAACCAGATGGAAAGTGTGCAGATTCTTTTGTTTAAATGAACAAAAGTAAGAAAAGCCTATCCATTACTTCGGTTTTGACACAATGGGTTGTTTACCCTTGGTGTCAGGGACTCTCAGCTAAATTAATAATTACATGTATGAATAGTGCAGATAGCAGTGTACATTTAGAACAGAGTGAACGGATTCTCTTCTTTGGAGGATGTTTAGCAATTATGTTGTTAGGCCATCAACTTCCTAATGGCATCAGGCACGCTTTAGAAAACTATTTTTAAAGTTCTGTGAAAATACTTTGTGTACCGCATAAAAAAAGATTAATAACCTCGTGGGATTTGGGGAGTACACAGTGTTTTCTGTGATGATACACTTCTGTTCTCATGTCGACAGAGCGAAAAAGCTTATTTCGTATAAATAATTGAATGGCAAATTTGAGCATTTTGGATCTTATTTTGAAAGTTCTGGTTGTGGCTTTGTCTCTTGGGCATAGGAGAAGGTCTTGGCTTGCTTTTAAAATTTAGCTCTGTAAATCAATATTTTAGTTACTCACTAAGAACTCCTTTACTGTGAAAACATCAGTGTAAATAAGAAGAAAATTCAGTATTATTTGAAAATGTTTATGTGTTTTCATTACAACTTTTTTTTTGTGCAATGCAAGATATTGTGCTAGGCATCTTTTTTTTCGTTTTTTTTTTTTCCTTTCTTCTCTTCCTTTGAAGATTTAGAAGAAAGCAACTGGGGCGAAATGTTTGTTAGGGGGTTATGTTCTGTGTATCCTGCAAGCCAAGACAGCACCTTTGGAGTCATGGTGATATGTCATCAAGTGCTATTAATGACCTTAATCCATGGATTACTGCATGATAAACTGTAACAGCTTCTTTGTAGATGTTCTTGTGTATTGATTGTCTGCCAACAGGATAATTTTTTATTTTTTTTTAAACAAGCAGGCTGATGTCTGCAGCAAATGAGCAGTAACCAGCTTTTGTGATAAACAAGCAAGTCAGTAGAAGTTCTTTAAAATACAGTTTTTAACAGGCATAAAGGGTCGTGACTGTGTGACCCCTGTGCTGTCAGGGAGGTGGGTTTGCAGTGCAAGAGATGCTGCTGCTGCTGCATCATCATCCTGGCTGAGGCCACGATGCGCTTGTCCATGCTGCGCGAGGACAGCACCGCTCTGCTCTCCCTGGCAGCGTAGGGTGCTCGCAACAGATGTGCCAGCTATTAGAGCCGGGCACTTTTGTGCAGGGATGGTTATCGCCCACAAATTGAAACTGGAGTCACAGCCTAAGCTAATAATACCGTGAAGAGAAGTCCTGAGGGATCGCTGTGAATAACTTACTGACAAGCAGCATCATTGCTTGGTGGAGAGATGTCCAGAACCATGTTGAAAATGTAGTCAAAGCAAGCAGGCGGGTTTTGTCCTAGTGTGCGAGGGCATCTGCTCCAAGGGACAAGCTTGCTCTTGCCCAGCTCTGGTGGGTGAAGTGGTGCTGCACCATCCCACTGCCCATTGTCACTCTCCTCCCAGCTGGCAAAAGGGAGTATGCACCTGGGCCTCCTGTCCTGCATTTTCCCAGTTGAGTCTATTGAATGAATTGTTAGTAAAGATGGGATTATACCAAGAAGCCAGATTGTGCCTTGAAGCAGCAGAGGTGGAGGTACAGGTTTCTTCCTGCAAACCCTGCTGCAGGTTTGATCTGATAATGGGACAGGAACATCTTCGATTGCAGCTCCTCGCCGCTGAACATGAGTGGGAGCCGTCCGTTTCAGTGTGCTGCCTGACCCCTTGCTGTGGCAAAAGCTGTTCGGGATCATGGCGAGTGCGTGGCTCTCGGTATCCTCACAGCCATTATCTCCGTTGTTCAGAAGAGTGAGTGTAAATTGCCGTGTGTACATCAAGAATGTTACTGGTTAGCTCAGTTTGCTTATGTTGACTTATGTCATTAGTCGTATAAATCTATTTGATGCGTAGCTTTCGGAAATACTGGTGTTAATCATAGAGTTTTGGAATAAGGCTTTGGCACGTAACAACTGGGATAACATTTCATGTAAATAAATAGAACAGTCTAGAGTTTTAGATAAAATCAGAATTTAATTAAAAAAAACAAGAGCTGTTTTCCTTGCTGAACACTGAAGCACACTTTAATGCAGGCAATTATTTAGAGTTTATTTACATAATATCTAGAGCTTTGGAGACTTAGTGTTTTAACTGTCTTGATTTGGTGCACCTACTGTAAAAATAAATGAGAGCGAGTATGTTGAGACTCTTTGAATAAACTTCTTCCTACTCAGAGAAAATAGAGAACTTTTTAGTCTCAGATTGAGGTTTATGTTACATTTAGGTGGTGCCTGGTAGCTACAGCTGCTCACCAAAACACTGTTTACACACTGATCGATCAAAAGAAAGCTCCTTTTTTTTGAGAAGGGAGATGAGCTGTTCTGCAGGACACCTTCTTTCCAGATTTCCAGAGCAGATGAAGGAACATGATGGTATCAGTATCTGTCATCTGGATCAGACTGCCAAAGCACCAGTACGGAGCTACAGGACAGAGTCCAGCAAAGGTCCACAAGGATGATGAAGGGTTCTGGAGCATCTCTTCTATGAGAAGAGGCTGAGAGATCTGGGACCGTTCTGTCTGGAGGAGAGAGGGTTCAGCGGAATCTCATCAGTGTACATAAATACCTGAAAGCAGGGTGCAGAGAGGACAGACACAGGCTCTTCTGGGTGGTACCCTGTGATGGGACCAGAGGTGATGGATACAAACTGAAATACAGGGGGTTCCCTCTGAACATCAGGAAACACTTTGTCACTGTGAGGATGACCAAGCACTGGCACAGGTCGCCCAGAGAAGTTGTGGAGTCTTCATCATTGGAGATATGGTCCTGGGCAACTGACTCTGTGGCCGTAGAGTCTCCCAGTCCTTACTTGAGCAGGGGATTGGACCAGATGACATCCAGAGGACCCTTCCAACTTCAACTATCCTGTGATTCTGTGACCAGAAGCATCATCATGCTGACTTGGCTGTGGCCTCAGGGTTGTTCTAAGCTAGCAAAAGTCGGCATTGAGACTGAAGGAAATAATTTCAGCCAGGGACATCTGCCTCCACGCTGTGCCACGTCCTCCTTTGTGCACCCACCGCTGTCTTTGCAGTTGTACGGTGCACCGGCTTGGGAAATGGTGGTTAAACCCAAGTTGTTGTTGTAGTTGCTGCTGACAGAAGGGAGAGAGGGGCCATGTGGCACCAGCAGAACACTGGATCGTTTCTACCAGTGATAGTGCTGTGGCCTTCGGCCAGGCTTCTGGAGTAACAGGATTGCATCAGAATCCAAATTTTCCCGCATTAAAGAAGTGTATTTGAAGATCTGTTGTTTTCAAGTGAAAGGTCAACAGAATTTAACAAACCCTGTTTGCTTTTAACTCAAAAGGGATTTTTTGGCTCTGAATACCAGTCCTTGCAATACCAGCAAAAGTTGCAACAGCAACCGATTGGACCGATTGCAGTTCTGAGAATCCAAAATGCGCACTGTTGAAGACTGTCTGGGCTCTGAATATCCTTCATCTGTGAGATGCTCCAGGCTAGACAGAAATAGCTAAAGACTAATGAGCTTGGTTCAGATTCAGGCCAGAAACTTTCTGATTTCAAGCCAGGTTCTGTGCATTGGCTTGTACGATGCAGCTCAACATTTGTTTCTTGTTCTTCAGTGAAGGACAGAGCCTGGCCTGTTGTGAACAGGGCGTTTTTGGCGTGTTAGGAGAGCGTAGGTAGATCATTCCTTTGCACCCAGTGGATGATGGATGCAGCGGTCAGCCAAATGCATGCTCGTTAGCTGATCATAACATCACCTCCAGTGATGGGGCTCCCTCCAGCAGAAGCCCCTGTATGTGTATGACCATGCGGGCACACTCAAAAGTGTACCGGCCGAGCAGCCTCAATGAGCTTAATGGGGGGATGAACGTGTCTCTGAGCTAATCTGGGTGACTGTGCCTGAGGTGAATGATACGGTACTTCCATGGTGAGGCCCAGAGCCCTGCTGATGGGCGGGAAGGTGGAGGATGCTGAGGAAGTGCTGCCGGAGCTGGAACCTTGTCTGCTGCCTTAAAGCCTCTCAAAGTATTTTGGAGCCCTTACAGGCTCCCCTTTGGACGCTGCAGTGGGAAGGGTCTGTCTAACTGGAAGTTTGAGTTTCAGGAACTGCTCTGTTTATATTTTTATACTTCTTATTAGGTTCAAGTAACTTAATTTAAAAGTGGAGAACCTAGATATAAGACACTTAAAACATCATATTTAGATCCTGCAGAGTTGGAACACTATAAGCAAACCTGCTTTCAAAGCTTTCTTTGTCGTGCTACTAGTAAAAAGTGAAAGGCACACTAATAGATAAGATAATGTCTGGAGACAAGAACATGCAACATTTTTCTGTGTTTGAGCTGGAATAAAAAAACAAACAAAAATGAAAAAAACCACATGAAAATGAATGGTGATGTCTAGGAGGGGGAGAAGGGAAAAGCTTGACAGATCGTGTGTGTTTTGGTGGGAGTTGACTCATGTTTACAGGCAAGTCAGAGTTTTAAATTCTAGTGCTATTTCTCAACTCAGATTTACACCCTTTCTGCAGGTCAGCTGCTAGAAGGATCTGTTGTCTAAGCTAATACAGATAACAGAGGAGGTATCTTGAAGGTACTGTCATTGCAAGTTTTATGGTGGCAATGAGAAAATGAAAGCTTATTTAGGGCTACAGATGGGTTTTTTTTCTGTATTTTTAATCTATTTACTAGTGTCTAAACACTTTGAACTGTTCTGTTTATTGAGCCAGCAGACTAATGTGAACTGTTCATTTGCATTTTCATGAAAGCCTTTTAAGACTGTGCCTATCTGGTCTCATTTGGCACTGCAGAATAAAAGGTAACTGAAGACTGTACACAGAGACCTGTTTACCAAGTTAAAAGGGTTCCAGGAAACAAAAAAAACCCAGAAATTTTAGGAACATCCACTTTGTTGAAACATCTGAAACTGAAACAAATCTGTTTAAGATGGCCTCAGCTTTATTTAGAAAAGGGGGGAAAAAGTCTTTGTAAAGTGAGCAGGCTCTTTGTAAGAGAGTGAGCTCAGAGCTGGGATGTAGTAGGTAGTCATTTGCCTTCCTGTGATTCTTTTGTGGGTCTCTATTTTACAGATGCCAAGGACTCAGGATCATCTCAGACTTTGAAGTAGGTGATACCTACTCTCACTGGGCAGATGAAGCAGTCTGGACAGACTATAGATAAGCACCATATGAGGAGGGGGTTGGCTAGTTTTGTTTATATTAGAAAGCATGCAAATGGGTGTTTATAGTGTCCTAGCTGTCTGGATTTGTGCCCATTGCCTGGTTACGTAGTGTGACACTGTTCATGGACAAGGAGAGTTCAAGGGCTGTGCCTACAGCCGCTAGGGAGCAGTGACTGAAACAGGCAGACACACTTCTGGGCAACAAGAGTGGCTTATTCCTTCTGGGCCCATGAATTTTGCCTGCTTTGTTGCACAGTGACCCAATTTCAGCAGGATAGAGGGGTACAGGCTGCCCTTTTTTGTTGTTGTGGGCTCTGGGAATGTGGAAGTTACAGGCTCCAACCTTCCACAGGGGGGATGCAAAATCCACATCTCACTCATCCTACAGAGCAAAACATTCGGTTACATCCTTTCTTTTTCACCCACCTCTGTTTTTTCTTGTAAAAAGTCCAATAAAGTATAGGTAGTCTGAGAATACCACCTGGCAGAAGATTTATGTGTCTGAGTTGCTGCAAAGTGTGGGCATAAAGAGAAAGTGTCAATCAAGGCCAGTTTTAGATGACTGAGAATTAACTCTGTAGGCTCCCTCTGTATTCAGGATAGCAGTGGATGCCCTGCATCAGACCAAAGCCCCATTTAGACCAGTGATCCATCAGTGGAAATTCAGGACATGGTGTGCAAACATACAATGGCTTCCTGGAGTGCTCTCTTAGCAGTGTGGTGCTCAGGCACATTGAGAGCCAGGCATGACATGGTTGTATTTAATAGCTCTCAGTGACCATCTTTCCCCTGGATTTGTCCTGGTGCATTTTGAGCCGTGCACACCTTCAGCATGTACAGCAAGGACACCTACAACTTCATTACATAACACTGTGGAAACCAACTTCTGTTCTTCACTTGAAACCTCCTCATCTCATGGATGCCCCCAGTTTTTGCATTGGAAAAACAGAATGGTGTCTCCTGTGGATTGTCCTAAGGATGGATCTGGGTTTTCTCTAGAAGGGGCATGTTTTTCCCCAATGAGTTCAAAGGAAGTCTCATGAGAGAAGACTCAATTGTTTTAAATATCCTTTGTGAAAATTATGTTCCCAGGATAAGTATGATTCCTGAAGGCCCTGCTTTTTCAAGCTAAGGGATTTTTTTGACTCAGAATAAAGTGCCAGGTGTCAAATGCTGCATGAAATGATGCCAAGGTCCTGAGACCTTATACCCAACTTGT
Organism: Baryphthengus martii; assembly: GCA_013396935.1. Classification (NCBI taxonomy): domain Eukaryota; kingdom Metazoa; phylum Chordata; class Aves; order Coraciiformes; family Momotidae; genus Baryphthengus; species Baryphthengus martii. The sequence continues at coordinate 56,934 of VWZK01019030.1, read as the reverse complement.
GCAACTGAGCTGCTGCTAAAAAGAGATGGTTACATCCGGTCATGTGCCCTATCATAGCTAGCTCTGCTTTTCTACCTCTGTTCAGGTGATCATGCAGCCATGCCACTTGTCTGAGCTGATCCAAAGGAAAGGGAAGAACTGCATTAAGTGTAAATGAAACTGTCAATTTAGGCAGCAAAACCTAGCATAAATTGAGATACGGTGGGGTTTAAGAAAGGAGAATCTCATTCTGAAGACACCCCACCCCGCTTTATTTCTGAGTTTAGGGACTGTTTGTATTCCCTGCCTTGTCAATCACCTATTCTTGTTTGTTTTCTGCAAAACCCCTCTATTTCTGTTTTTGAGTGTTCTCCTGTAGTCCTCCCAACATGCACCAGTTCCTCTAACACTTACTTTTTCCTGTTCGTCTCCGTCTCACCTGTTCACATAGTTGTCTCCATGCCAGCTCTTCTGCCTTAACTAAAGGTAGGGTTAAAACAACTAGCTGAACTCTTCAAAATTAATGAGCTTGGCTTAAATTGTTTAGGATAGGGTCAAGCAAAACTGAAATAAGGCTTTAGCTGTTGTCTTTCATGGTGTTTAGTTGTTTTTTAAGTTTAAAAAAAACAAACAACAAACCACTCAAACACAAAAAGTGATGGATGTTTGCTCACTGCAGAAGGGGCCATGCTGCTTGCTAGGAGTTGTCCCTCTTTTGAGGGGGACGTTTCTTACCTGCTTTGGAGCAAAGTCTGGAGGCATAGCTCAGTCTCACTGCCTGGGGTTCTTACTGCCTGGGGCATTTAACTCGAAGGAGCTGGAGCCCGTTGTGGGCTGCCAGGGCTGAGCCAAGGGCTGGGCCCTGCAGCAGAGGGGCACTAGCCATCAAGTCAACTCAGAGGAACAAGTCCAAACCTGGTGCGACTCTGTCCTCAAACTGAAACTATGAAAAGCAGATGAGAAGTACCAGTTGAAGTTCATTATGTAGACTGTTAGAAAAGCCATATGTCTCCTTCAGGCCCTAGTTTCTTCCCTTGTTTGTCTCTCAGCAGCAGCACTGAGAGCACGAAGCTGTCCTGTCTGTCACTGATGTATCCCCTGTCACCACCTGACCTGTCAGATTTTAAACCTGTACACCTTGTTTTAACATTTTGAGAATGTAATGTTATATTCCCAAAGGAGAACCTGGTTGAACATCTTATCACTGAGCTACCCAGACCCTCCTTCCCTCTGAAGGTGTAGGAAGCCCCTCTTCCCAATCACATGGTTCAAAGGCAAAGCCTTGTGGTGGTTAGAGGAGGTGCCCTTCATAAGAAGATGACCTGTTGCAACAGCTTGTGCCTCCTTTGGCCTGTTAGGACCACCTGATGTGAGTGAGTGGATGTTTACCAGCAGTTTTCACTGTTGGTTATGGTGTGGTAGAACTTGCTGAGCAGGTCACCTGGCCCCTGGCCGGGGGAGAAAGATGAACACCAGAAACAGAAATAATTGAAAGAAAAAGCAATTAAATGGTTATGGAAAGATGTAATACAAATATATCTTCTTGTTCACTGAATTGTGTTGTCCTGAGGGACTAAAAAATTAGTATTGAGTAGTTCCTGGGTAGTGGGCTTGCTGATTTGAGTTAACTCCTGGATCTTTCTGCTTCCAGAAGCCCAATGAAGACTCACAAAGAACATTCCGAGGTAGTCTGCCCCACCCCTTCATTTGAGATGCAGCTGTCACTCAATTATCAGTCTAAGTCTTATTACACAAGGAAAATCAGCTAGGCAGACTAACTAGAGCTTTGGAAACCTTGGATGAAGGGGCAAAGTGTTTGACAGATGTTATTCAGATTTTTGGGCACTTGGAGGTGCTTCATATACCTATCGATCTGCTGTGTAGTTTTTGTTGCTCCCCTAAGCTTTATAATAACCAGTCTGTGGGTGTAGTGAAGGCAAAATTCAATCAGAGTCTCTGACTCATCCCATCACTAGAATTTTGAACACAAGAGCAATTGCTCGCTGCCCACTCCTCCCCCATGCTCCCCATTAACTCAGGTCACTCACTGTTCCCACAGGCTTGCTCTCTCCAGGTCTCCCCACCTACTCCTTTAGTTTTCTGGCAGGTGGTTCCTCTTTCATTCCAGGCTCTTTTTTTCCCTTGGCCCTGTGTATGTAGCTTTTTCTCAGCTCAGGCGTCAGCTGTTCTTCCCAAGCTGTTATACTTGACTGCATCATCAATACAAAAGACAGGGTTGTGCTCAGGTGCAGGGAGCTTCGTAATGTAAAAGCCTAGCAGAGAGAAGACCCATGTTCCTATGAGTCTAGGTCATCCCCAGCACTGGAAACATATCAAAAAAACCGAACACAAAAAGAATTGGGGATTTTTTTGCAAGTCTGTTTGGCAATCATACCCCTCTCCCAATCAGATCTCCTTGTATGAAGACTGGCACCTTGCTTTTGAGGAGATGGATTGTATTTGAAGCCACTGCAATAAAAAGAAAGTTGTCATGGTTTTAGAGATGTTGGAACTTATCATTGAAAGCCTGCTCTGAGGTACCTGTCCCATAACTGAAATTCAAATGGAAATCATAAGCATCTGTTTTCTTCCACGTTTATGTGTTTCTTTTGGCTATGGGCATGCTGTGCCACCCAGGATGAGATTCCTGCAAGGTCTTGACTACAACAAAAGAGAAATTAACGATGGGAAAAGGGAACTATCTTCCCATCTGCTTTGTTAATGAGCTGTATCACAAGATGTTGTGAACACAAAAAAGTCGGGTAGCCCCAATGCTTGGAAAGATGAATCACTGAGCGGTAAAAAGAAAGAAGTGGACAGTCAGTGGAGAACTCTGTGAAAACGTGAAAGATGTAGCAGTTGTGGTGCAACACCCTTGTGTGCATGTGACAGCCGTCCTGCTCCCTGTGGGCAGCTGTAACCTTGCAGGCTCGTGCGCTGCTCCACAACATAGCACCTGACTGAAAGATGACCTGGTGCAGTCACCACAGTGTAGACGTACCCCTTTTCAGGAGACATTACAAGTTCTCAGCCCTTGCTTCCTCCTAGGTTTGTTTGACTTGAACAAGAGGGGATTTATGATGTGCAATGTCATGGAAGCTGCGTAGATGGCCTGGGCTAGCAGCCCATCAGATGTGCTGCTGCTGCCTCACCTGCATGGCCCGTAGGCCAGAGACCTTTTAAACTTTGTAAAAAACAAATTAATTTACTTTTGTTTGAAATACAGTTTAGGCCTTGAGCACTCTGCAATGAAGCTATACCTCTGACTGAATGGGTTTGTACGCCATCTTAGGTATTGTCGGGAGAGGAGCTTACTGAGTGTCAGTCTGGTGGCACCTATGAAGATACACAATGGCCATAAGAACAGCTCAGCTGTGATTCAGAAGCTGACCGAGTTGCTAGGACCTTCTCTGTTGGTTCATAGTGAGCCAAAAGACAAAACCCAGCATGCCAGACACTAGACCAAGCCCCAGTGGCTGTTGTCAAAAAGCAGGCCCCTAGCCCTCACTCCCAGCTGAGTAAAACACTCCAAAAAGCCAACTGTTTAAGCTAGATATAACATATGAAAGTCAAGAAATGTGCAATTTTTTTTTCCCTAAGATCACTTTCTAGATTAGGCTATTACTTTAAAATTAATATGTATTTATTTGCTGTGGACAGGACCTGAGTCTTTGGGCTTGATTCAGTTGCCCAAACGAAGGCATTTGATACTATTTGAGACATCCTAGAGTGCTCTTGATGGCTTTCCAGTGACATGTCAGAGGAGTGTGTCATATCTGCTCTGCTGGCACCATGCAGAGGTCCAGGATGTCCCAGGGTGTTCCAAATGGTCCTGCTGACTTCTCTATGGCAACAAAGTGAAGCCCTTCTTAGGAGGCAGCGTTAGCTCTTGTACTAACCGGAGGCTCTGGCGTCAACTGCTTTGAGTCAAAATGTGGACAATGCATTTGCCACAGTCATGACCTGACTGAGAGGAAGGCTGGGGTATAGGACAAACCCAGAGTAGCAGAAGAATGCTCTTGTGGAGATCAAGAAGGGGATGAACATTTTTGGCATGTACTTTATAGTTCACCATTAGTAATGCTCACAGCTAATTTATACTCATTGATACAAAATAGTTGCGACCCATGTAACCTGGCTTGTCTTTTGCGTTCTGTGAGAAGAAACAAAATCTTTCTAGGCATAGGGATGTTACAACAGAGAACTCGATCTATTAAAAAATAAAAAGATGGACAGCCTTTTGCAAATTTAAATTGAATAGCAACCATAGCTACCTCTTCACAAATACTTTAAAGCTAGAAATTAACCAGAATATGGTCTATGCATTTGAAAGACCATGGAAGTTATAACAAAGAAATCTTATTCACCTAAGTATAGCTCTCCATTACTTCAAGTGCAGATGTGCACACATCATGTGCCATCAAATATGCATATAGTTGGTTGCTGATACAAAATAGGAAAAAAATATTTGCTTTTCAAAGAGTATCTTAGTGGTGATTTTCCTAAGGTAGTGGGTAAGAATAAATGTTACGAAAATGCAGGCTACTCCCCAAATGCATTTTTCCTTACCTGTGTAAATCATAGCACTGGTCACACAATATATGTGAGTGTTACTACGAATGGAGGCGTGGGGTTTCCATGTGCAGAGGTGGAGGTGTGTGGATGTAGCTATGGAGATGCTGTGAGCATCTGTAGATTAACAGTGTTGGTATGAAGGCGATTTTCTGCTTCAGGCTGAACACATTGATGCTCTTGAAGTTCCAGCCTGGGGCAGGCCTCAGTATAAATCAACACAAATATTAATTTGCTGCAAAACTCTCATTACTTCAGTGAGAGTGGCATTAACTGATTAGTATGCATGAACCAATTTGTGTTCGAAGTGCGGGAGAAGTCTATGGTTCTCTTTCTTTAATTGAACCTTCTGGCTATAATTGTTTTGAGCATGGATTCTTGAGGAAATGAGGTTTATGCAGTCAGGCTGCCTCTCTTTCTCTCTTCCTTGACTAGCTTGTGAACCCACTGGCCAGTTTCAGCCAACTCTGACAAAGAGATCACGGTCTCATGGATAATTAAGTTCCACAAGTTTCGTAAAAACAGGCAGCCAAACAGGAGGGTGGAGAAAGAGAGAGAGACCTTGAAGCTCTCCCAGATGAAAGAATTGGTTCTCAGAGAGCACAGGCAAAAGGAGATTCTTAAAACTCAATTATCCACAAGGAGGCTGGGGTTTGGCATTTGCAACCAAATGTGTAAAGCCACTACCTTCATTTGTGCTGATGCTTGCAGCACTACTCTTGTAATGATTCTGGTGGTCTCTGTGCTGAGCAGGGCTGTTATAGAGGACCACTTGCAGTCATTCCCTCTTACCTTTAGCATCCACTTGCTTGTTAAGCATATTTTTCGTGATATTTTCCTTTTTCAACCTTTTCAAATAGCAGATTTGTTTTACTGAGTCGTTGGTACTTACCTTTGCTTCTTTTTCTTCAGGGAGAGGGAAATTTCCTTTAGGAATGCAACTTTAGGTCTTACTTGAGATGGGTGTGCAAGGCAGTGAGGGGGTCCTGGATGATAGGTGGAGGAAGTGACACTTCTCGTTGGAGCTGGCTGTTGTATAGAAAGCACTGCAGAAATTATAAAAGGCAGTAAGAGAGAGCAGGCGAAGGTGCGACTCTCTAGATTGTGTGGTTCGAGCTCATCTAGGAGGGAGTTTGCAGTTACCATCTCTGCTGCCAGGTTTCTTCAGGCATTTTTTCTTTAAACAGACACTCGATGAAAAATAAACCAAACAAACCTGTCCTGGAAGCAGAGGTGACTGTTTTATGTAAGAACCATATGCCATTTTGTCCTGAGTTCTTAGCATCTCCTTCCGTTTTCAGGGCCACAGCCTGCAAGGCTCATCCTGTATCCTGGTGAAAGAGGAAGCTGATCTTTGGCATTACTCAAGGCAGGCCTAAGAGATGCTTGCTCTTTCTTTCTTCCCCCAAACCTGACATTTTTGCAGTGTAATTAAGTCCTCCACTGTTACACGCATAGATGATCTTTCAAACAAGCACTGCTATAAAACCCCCGGATTTAGTCAGCTTTCCCTAAAGCACCAATAGTACTATACGCAGGTTTTCCTCTATCAGATACTTCAGCACGCCAGCTGTTAAAATCTATGTAATGTGTTTAATGAGCAAAGAAGTATATTATTAGGTAATTGAATAAGGCTTTTTTTTCTAATGAGTTACTTGTCTTTCAGTCCTGGATGTTGCAGGAAGATCCACTGTTATCTGTGTCAGTTCTATCTTGGAGTGCTTTGATTCACCGTAAAGCAGCTGTGCATCTCGGCGATGCGTGTGAGGATCAGGGGTGTGAAAGTAGCCAGCGAGTGTTTTATGTGAGATGAGAAATGTTATCACCCACTAATTAGGTAGCAAGTGAAGGTTAATTAATTCATAACATGTCTGTGTACATGGCCAAATTGTACTTAGTGGATTTACTTATTGATACAAATGTGGAAGTATCAAATGGAAAAGTAGTGCACTAAGTCAATAAATGTGTAGCCATACAGAAATGGTGGCAAATTGGGTTTTGGTTCAGTTCAGCAGAAGTTAATTAACTGGTACACCTAACAGGTTTTGTTGATCCCAGCATGCTTGTGATCTTAGACTGCTTTATTACTTGAAAGGAGATGCAAGTGGAGCAGCCCAAAGGAAGAGAGGGTGATGCTGGTAAAGTAGCAGAGCCTAGTAGTAGGCACTGGTACCCTGCTTCACTGTGGATGCCAGGAGGAGAGACTGAAGAGAGGACAATGCAGTTTGGAAAATGTTGTGTTGCTTTTTCAGTGACATTTGTAAGAATAAAGCAGGCACGTAGGAAAGGGGAAAGCTGTGGGCAGAACTGTGTGCTACTATTGCACAGAACACGAAGCAGCATTCTCTCTAAACTCACTGTTTTGATACGATGATAAAAACCAGCCGGTACAGAGAGTATGGGAATGCCAGTGTTGTTATGAGGGTGTTTAGATGGTGTTGTGTGTTCTCTGGCTTGGCCGTGTAGTTCAAACTGGCTTGGAGAACAGTGTTCTCATATGGAATAAAAGTTTGCTGTGCAGCTACAGGCAAAGAAGAATGAAAAAAAGACCTTAATTTTGCTGAAGGGAAGACTAAAACTTCCTGATATAGAATCTGCAGGGTCGTTATTGAAATTGATTAGTTTGATTTTTTTTTTATTTTTTTTTTTGGCTTTGCATTTCTTTGTGAAATGCACTTTGTGAAGTTAAGACCCCAATTTAATAAGGTAACCATAATTTATCAATATAAATACAGTAACTTTAACATGCTTTCTCTTCCACAAAGAATGTGGAAGGAATGTACTTGTATTTTATTTAATTACAGTTTCCTAAATGTGGTATTTTTTTTCTGTTTTCTTCATAAGGCTGCATTTGTCTGAAACTGCAGCACAGACCTCTTAAAAAACTGTGTAAAATTTACAGTATTTGTAAATCTTTTCTTAGTTAAAGATTTGCTATGGATAGGGTTTTCTCTTGTACCAATCTTAAAATTAGTGAGTGATAAATCAGAAGGTATCAATCCTTATATGTGTATATAAGCACATCTCTGCTTGCAGAATACTTCTGTCTGCCTGTTTTGAATTGTTCAAAAGTCGTAGTAACCACTCATCGTAGCAGACCTTTATAGGATAACAAAGAGATTGGAAGATGTTTATTTAAATGGTGGCTTTTGACATGATGTGCTGTTACTGGAAGCAAAATGTTTAACATCTCTGTCCCTTTGTTTTCCCACTTGTGAATGGGATGTAACTGTTGGTTGTTTTTTTTTACTTCTCTTTTTGTTTTAGTGGTAGGAGAAATAAGCTGTTCAGGGTTAGTAAGAAGAGACAATACTTTCTATTAGATCTGCTAACATAGCTGGGAAAAAAACAAGCCAAACTTTTGTACTCACAAGCTCTTCTTTTAGTCATATTTACGGATAAGTATTGAGTGTCTTGGAAATACCAAGCATACCTGTCAATGCTTGTGTAAGAAAAAAAAAAAAAAAGGCATTAAAAAAGTATATGGAAGAGGCTGCATCTGTAACACATCGTACTATTCACCTGGGAGTCCATAAATGCGTAGGTCACATATATAGAGAAAGATGTGAAGTATTTACCTCGTGCTCTAAACTGGAGTTGGTGGACCCAAATTGCATTGAACATAGAGTCACTCCTGCGGTGTAATGGCCATTTGCCTGCATGTTTCTGCCACCAAAAAACCTGGCAGATTAGGGGGAAACGGTAGAATTAAGAGGAATAATAAGCACCGTAGAGTGCTTCTGCAGCTCAGAGAAGAGATTCATAGCCAAATTTATTGCATGACTTTGTCTGCCTCTAGCAGCTTGGTGGTTGAAGTGTAAGTTGGAATCCAATGCTGAGGAAGAACAACGCATTGTTAATTTAGGTCGCCTGGATAGAGTATTGGAAGTCAGGTCTTTCTCTTTTGATCTGTTGGCCCAGGTGTTTCAATTTGGACTCCCCAGAGGGAAGGCAGGTTGCAGGAGGAGCCCTTTGTGCGAGGGATGTCTGAGGGCCATCTCCTGGCCACCACGCAGCTGTTCCCACAGGCCCGTGTTATGCTGAAGGCTTTGCAGAGAGTGAGTTACAAGTGCTGATTTGCACTGGAAGAGACTAACGTCTGCTCCTGCAGGGAGTGAGACTTCATTTCCAGCTTTTTTTTAAAAATAAGGCATGCCAGAAATTCTCAAAACCTATCAAGCACATAGTGTTTTTGTTTTCATGCTAGGGTATCTGCTGAAACTTGATGTGATCTTCTCTGTTAACTTCTGAGGGGGAAAGTGTGCTCTTTTGTTGAGATTTTCTCTAGTGATCTAAACTGAGCCTTGACAGATATACAACATCTGAACTCACTTGCTTTTTTACTTTCTGCGTGTAATGCAGCTCTTCGGTGTGAAATTGGAGGCTCAAAAGTCCAGTGAGGTTGAAAGTTTATTTATTTTTAATAGGTATCATATATATGTGATGCATATTATATATATGATATGTGTTTATATATATATATCTCCTTCGCCTCACCTGCTGCTCAGCAAAGGGTTTCCCCTAAGCATCCTACTGCAGTGTTTTATGCTCAGTGCTTTGCTGAGGTAGGAGGGATCTGAGCCCACTTGAGTGCTTTGCTTATGAGCGTTCTGTTGAGCAAGGACTTCTGAATCCCCGATACTATTCTGGTACCTTAGCAGATATCTACTTTATCAATGACAGATTAGAAAGGTAGCGTTGAGGGAGTTGTGGAAGTCAGAGATTTCCATGCTGGTTTTTATCATGGATAGTTATGTTACCTCCTCGCTAAAGTAATTTACTAATTTCTGTACTAATCGTGGGTGAAGGTTTTTGGAAGGATTTTTTTTTTCTACTTCTATCAGAAGATTTTGCTATAGCTTCACTTCTCATGTGCATTCTTTATATTTCCAGTGTGGATTTACTGACTGCAGATTTACCTCTGTTCAGCTGAATACCACTGTTATTCTGCAGCAAGTGTGTTCCCCCTTCCTGCCACCCCTCCCCGCTACCTCACCTTCTCCTGGGACATTCACTGGAAACAGGCATACCCCTTCCTCAGTCTTTGTTTTACTCGGCCAAAAAACACCCACGCTCTACTTCTCTGCTTGTAAGACAGGCTTTCCTTTCCTTGAGTCACCTTGGCAGCCCTTGCCTGTGCCTGCTCCAGGCTGAATCCATCTTATTTGGATGTTGGTCACCAGAAGCACACGCAGCATTGCAAGTAGAGATCTGCTGCGAGAGAAGCAGCCTTGCAACTCGCTGTCTTTCCTAGAAAATCCTTGTTTGATGCATCCCTGGTGCTCTAATTGCCTTATTCACGTTTTGTCACACTGATATCTCCACTGTCAGTCGGTGGTTGATCAAAGCATTCATGACATTTTCCTCTGCCAGGGCCAGTCCCATCCCCATGTTACAGCCAAACACCTTCCTATCTGTGTCTGCACTGATGTGTGTGGTTCATGTCGCTGGCTAGAAATACTTTGTTTTTTCATACTGTTTTTCATTTTCCGCATTTCAAGATCATCGTCTTCTGCCATACCCTGATTCTTCTCTCTTTCCATTGCCAAATGAGCTTGAGTCATTCAGCACATTTGATTACCTTACCTGGAGCTTCTGAAAAACACAGATCTGGTATCCTGGAGATACAAAGCTTAAGAGTGTAATAAAGCAGCTGGTTTCTGCATCTGTGACTTTACAGCCCTTCAGCCTGTGTCCTCATGGATGACTTCTCCTGGAACTGATCTCATGCCCAACTAAGGCAGTTGTAAACCTCCAGTTGATTTCATGGGGCGCTTCACTGTCCCCACATTTTCTGTACCTTTCTAAGTGCAGCCTATTTAGCCTGTTTCCAGTATGGTGCCTTCATGGGTTTTTTGCCCTACCTGGGGAATTAAGTGAAACAGGCTTTACCTCTCTCTGAGGTATACACTTTTTGAAGCTGTATTTATAAATCCATTGATTTATACTTTGGGAGCTCTCAGTTGTCGTACCGTGACATGAATCCCTACCTGTAGCTTTCCATGAGGACCCATGCACAAGAGAAAAGCCTTTGACATTCATAGTCAGGAGTTCTTGAAAATTATCTGACCAATGATGCACATCAGTATGTGCTTACACTGTTTCTATGATAGCAAATGAGATTCTGTTTCTTTCTCTTGCAAAAAAAAACAAAACAAAACAAGGAAATCTGTAAGATTTATCTTCCCCCCAGTTCTCTTTTTATTTTGAAAGCAATGTTTCATGCTTTTGCAAAGGGTGTGTGTGTTGGACTCTTTGTTTTCTTTTGCCCTTTTTTCCCCTCTTCTGTCAAAATTCCATCTCTGTTTTCCATCAAGGGTATGTGAAAAGTATTTTCAATATATATCATTAAATGGCTTCCTTGTTCTTGTACTACTCCCTAGGCATCTGCTGCTGCCTGCTTTTGGAAACAGGATACTGGGCTGGATGGACCTTGGTCTAACACAGTACAGCTGTTTTTATTTCTTTAAACGCTGAATCATTTGTCAGAAAACGTGATTTTTATTTACTTGTATGCAGCTGCAGTGGCTCTTGAGAAGCAGAGTGTGTCGTTTGCTCTTGAGAGTATGAAGACAAATTCAGAGGTGTACAACAGCTCATCTGAGTAATTACAGAAGTGTTCCTAATTGTAACCTTCTGCTGAGCGCAGAGGCAGTAAGCGTGTGTTGAAATGAAGTGTGCAACTTGCAGAAAGACTGGATGTTTGAGGAGAAGAGCGGCAGGGAAAGAGAGGAGCTACCCCAGCTTGCACTCTGGAGGGCTAAAAAGGGGATACCAGCGGGCAATGAAATCCGCCCGAAACTTACTAGCTGTTGTCACTGTTTGGGAAGGGAAATAGGAGAGAACTGGGTGGGAGGATGTATGTCTAAATTCTGTAACACCTTATCAAACCTGTAGATGGTAAATATTTTATTAAATAGTTTAGCAAAACTTTAAGAGCCCACAACTAAACTCTTTCACACCTTCTTTTTGACACTTCTATATTTTAACATTAATTTTGATCCTTAAATATTTTTCCTTTCAATATATGGAAAAATTAAAAAGTAGTGTTTTTTTTTTTGGTTTTTTTTTTTTAATTCTTAAGAAGCAGACATAGAAATGTGAGCTCTATTGCCTTATAATGTTCATTTTTGGTATTCCTAATTCATATTCCACTAAAGTGAGTAACAGGTTTGTGGTATGCTGCAGTGAGCCCAGACATGAATCATAGAATACTGTTATTAAGGACACTGAACTAAGGAAGATGATCTTACAATGATAGCCTCGGAGTGAAGTCTTTTAAGACTCCTGGGCATAAACTTTGCCTGTTTACATGACCATATGTAAAGGTGAAAGTTTTCTTGGGATTAGGATTTTTGCTCACAGAATCTCCAACGAACTTCTACTTTTGGACATCAAAGTTAGACTTTTACTGTACTTTCACTCTACTTTTACCCATCGAATGATCAGAACTGATTTTGTAATTAAATGCACCATCATCTGATTTAATTCTTTTCCCCAGGGATACTGTTTTTCACTTAATGTTTTTGGAAATTTTGTCATTTGATGCTTTCACCTTTTTACTTTAGCTGAATGTTCTTTTTTATATTTTTAGAAGGAGCTAGAAATTTTGAAAACGTTGATGCTTTTTTTTATGTTATAAATTGTCAGAGCATTTGCAGATACTGAGCTTTGTTGACTTGTTGCTCAGGAGTTAGTTAAAGTTGGCTGAATATCTGTCCTAAATACTTTCTGGCTGTGGTACTTGGAAGAGGAGTTTTCGCTTCTCCGGTGATGGTGAACTAGCCAAGAGGCAAGGTATTTTTATCTGACTCCACTGTCCTTGAAGCACTTTCATTTTAAGGAATGCCAGCATGTACTTTTACTTGGTTTAAACAAAGAAAAACTTGAACTTCTGAAATATGGGTTTAATTTTTCTAACTATAGGACAGCTAAAGAGATGTAGGAATATTAGTGTTAATGTCAAATCTTTTAATGAATACGAGCAATAGAAAAGACTGTATGCAGTTTGTTTTGTATATAAGTTACCTTTCCAAACTAAGATGATGTTTATCTGAAGACCATTGAATAGATGCTTATAGATGGCTAATTGTTTGAATGCAGAAGATCAGGCTGTCCCTCCCCAGGTTTTTGGGATCTTCCAGTGATAAGATGACAGAGTTGGGTTGAATAGAGTTCTTTGCTGTCTCTTCTACTGGCTCCTTAGAGATGGACATTTGCTTGTAGACAGCACCAGCAATCCCACACCTCGCAGTGCAACTACGCAGAGCCATGCTGGATAATCCCTCTGTGTGGGAAGAGGCAATGGGAACTGGGGGCGCTGAATATTGCTATGGAGTACAGTGTGGTGTCCAACAGCTGAGGGACTCTGCTGGCCTCCATGGACAACGTGCTACTTGAATCCATGAGCCATGGCGCCCACTTGAGCCGTGCACAGGCATGGAGATAATGTTGGAAAGTGACTCTCTCGTTCCCAGACTGACGAATGCTCAATTACTTGTGCTCCCCTACAACATTAGGAGGATTGCAGGGGTTTTTTTAGAGTGTTGGGGAGCAGTGGTAGCTATCACGTTTCCATGATAGCAAGGTTGTCATTGTCCTCTTAGCTGCAGTCAGAGATCTGGAAGATACTTGCAGTGTGTATCTAGGGTCTAGTGTGTTTGTGAGTTTGTTTTTAACAGTAAACATAAAAGGTAGATTTAAAACGTTAGAATCATGGTTTGGGGGTCTTCATAGCTTACCAGCTCTTTGTGTGTCTGCGAGAAGTACGTGATAAATTGGCAGACAGCTGTTTGATGATACATCAGTTGTTGTCTGGTACTCAAATAGCTTAACGTTTTCAAACTGTGATCAGGTGTAACTGAAATTGTTCAGCTTTACGCTGGGAGACCTTCAGTTCCTCATTAATTTTAGTGTTCCATGAGCAGTTAGCAACTCTATGTAAGGCTTTGTATTTCCAAAGAGCCATATTTAATTACCTAGTGATTTGCCTCTATGTCGGGGTTTTTGTGAAACACTGAGAAAAGTTCTTTGCTTCAGATTTGCTGGTGTTTTTGCATTGTTCTCCTGTAGTCTCCAAACTGGTAATTCCACTTGTTAAATTGGGTTGGCTTTTGCAATCTCCTTTGTTGTGGGATTCTCCTTTGCTTCCCCCAGTACATTCCAGAAATTGTTTTGCTTGCAGGCAACTCTATTTATAAGCTTGTTTCATTTCTGTTTGATGTTTGAAAAGGTTTTGCATAGCTCTTACCCTTTCTTTGGTTTTGCTATGATATGCTAATCAAATGTTCCTTAACTAGTTAAAACTGAACACTTTATTTGTTAAATAGAAGCAGCCAAGGGGATCCTTTGGGCATGCATCCCCATTCTTTGCTGTCTCTGTATTCCTTTGTTCTCAGGATTATAGCATGGAAAAACTAATAAAGTGTGGTCTACAGTATGGTGGGTGGCTGTACCTTTTATTGAGATCTCAATACCTTTAAAATTCACAATGTTTCTTCTTCTCAAAGCAGAGTTGACATTTAAAGCTAATTTGGCATTCTCTATTCACTGAAACTTTGAGACTGGGACTACCATTGCTGATAAATACTTGCTGATGAAACACCGGGATTTCAGTGTGGGATGGTAAAGTAAAATAAATAAAAAGTCCAGTGACATCTACTGGAGGAGATAATTTTCTTTTAAAATGTTAACAGCCCTGCTGTAGTCTTAAGGTTGATATAAAATTCATTAAAAGGCATTTTCCCCATTGACAGTTTCTCCCTTTCTACTGAAGTTACTTTTCAAAGAAGATTGAGATTATTTGGTATATTCCACACGATCTGCTGTATGAAGGCAAGATACTTCTAACCAGTCTGCTTTCAAGATACCTAAAAATCTACAAAACCAAATAGCTTCACAATTCTTGAGTTCTAACAATGACGTGCTTGAGGTGCATTCATGTTTAACTCATTTCCAAAGCAATCTCGACATGAGAGGCCATATCTTTAGAGGTGAAGAGGGACCTTTATAAAGATACCACTTTTTGTATGTGGTTGGTCTGCCTATCTATATATTTCATGTATCCTGTAGTGTGTGGGTTGCCTACCAATGAGGTGAGTGGGAGATGAGTGCAGTCCTTCCAACCTCCTGCATCTTTTACCTATGTATTTGTTATCTGTTTGGCAGTGCCTAGGGTCAGAGTTTTGCCCTCATGTGAAGATGCTCCATCTGGCTCAGGTCTTCCAGAGGATCCTGAATGAGTGTTAGGTTCCCAAACTGTATTTGTTGGTACCTTGATACTTGCCCCTACAGAGAAGCTTATGTGCTCAAAAGACTGTGCCCCTAAAAGATGTGAAAACATCTTTGAAAGTAGATCTTTCTTTTTGCTTTCATTATTTTCTTTATGTATGAAGTACTATCGCATAAGGATTTAATAGCCTGAAGGGTGGTATTTTGTAGGCTGCCCTGTGAATCAATGGTAGAAGGTAGGTGAAGGCTTCTATTGGGACCTGTATCTTTTGAGCATGCTTTTACATTACAATTGACAAAGAAAACCTTTGCCTTGTCAACATGGCACAATAGGTTAGTGCTACATACACCAATCTTCCAGTCACTGTTGGTTGAGAGAGTCCACTCTCTGCAGGGCTGGAAACCCGTTGTCAATATTGTTAGGTATTACAGGCTGGTTAAAGTGGTAAAAATGTTTTAAAATGTTTTTAACATGTTAGTATTAGATTCACAAAATCGTCTAAACTCCTTCCTGCCCTCTCTTCATCCAAACGCTGAATCCCCAATGATTAAACAAAGGAGTTGGTTAAACCTTGTCTAAATGCTGGTTAGTGATCTCATATTCTGACTATTTCTTCTGATGAATGGTACTCATCCATCACAATTTTTACTCACTGAAAAGCAGCAGGATGGAAAAAAACACAGATTTGGCCATTTAAATACTTCTTTCCCAGACTGTCTGCAATTACAAAGGCTTTTTGAAAAATCTGAATCAAGATTGTTTCAATTATGGTTAACATTTCATACCATACTACATTTTAACCCGTCCTTCAGATTGAATTTGACATGCTATGGCAATTGTAATCACTTTGTGATGTGCGTATCAGACAAATGAAAATAGAAACAAATACTTAATAGTTCCTGGCTGTGAAAGAGCCACTCTGGTGATCATTATGCATTTTTTCTTCCGTAAAACTTTGGTTTGGTTTGTGGAGTTTTAGCTTAATATGCTCTTCAGTCTTGTGACATTTGTAAAGGATATTCAAACCAAAGTTCTGCATTGTAGCTCTGATGAATGATTCTCCTGGGAATGGTGAAGACACAGTTCAGCTACAATACCAGGTCAGGTGGTGAGCCACATAACTTCCCAAAGTCTGTGTGGAGTTTGGAGGACTTGGTGGTTGTGATCTTCTCTTTCCTGCTCCAGAGATGAAAATTCTCAGTGCTTCTGTTCACTTCTGCTCAGGAGCAGAGAGGGAGAAGGTCCGTCAACCACAGGTGGTGTAATCATCACATAGTTTCTCACTTGGTTATTGTTGGCACTTTGGCATAGCAAGCAGTGACGGAAGCCTTGGCTTCTGACCATATCCTGCCTCTTCCTCCTTAGCACCCAAACAAAGGAGGAAGTGTTTGACAAAAAGAGGTTTGATGGCAATCTCCGTCTTGTGACTGCTGCTCAGATAAGGTGCAGGCAGTGAAAACACTTTACCCACAAAGAAAGTCATAAATTATGTGGTCCTTTTGTTCCTGTTTGGAGAATGGTATTTCAGACACTGTGTTAGTTTGTCCTGAGAAACAGCTGTGAGTGGTGCCAAACCTGTGGAGGCTTCCAGGAGATAGATACTGAAAGCAGTCAGTTTGTCACTGTTTTCAGGGGAGCCTGCTTGCCTCCTGGAGAAACTTGAAGGGAAAGGAAGTCACAAAAGTGGTTCCTTTATCCAAATGGGTTTGCACATTTCGTAGTTGATCTCATAATAGCCTGTCAATATTTGATAAACTTCTTTTACCTGCTGAGAGTTAGAGTGGGAAGATGTCATCTTCAAATGCCGAGGAAAAATCAAGGAAGTCCTCATTCAAGTCAAATGGTCATGACTTTTTTTGCTTTCTGTATAGATCATTAGGGCTTTGTTGTCATGCTGAAAGGACTTGAAAGGACTATAATGAAGAGTTTGCCTTGAAATTATGTTTATATGCTTATAGGCATTATTTTCTCAAAAAAAGTTGTTTGGTAACTCTTGCTTTTGTCTGTGGAGTGCATCAACTGTGATACGTAATGGCTACTTGTATTAAGGTATTTCTGAACAAATGGACTGGCAGATTTGATTTTTAACATGTTACTGACTGTTTTGTTTACTGTCATTGTGTTTAAATACTTTCATTGCTCTTAAATGCTTGGAGTTTCTGCGATCATTAGCCTTTGGTCGGGTGTGTTGATGAGGCACACATGGATGTTTTACTACCAACAGTGTGCCATCGTCATCACCTGGATTTAATCTTGCCCACCCCTTTCCAAATAATATCCTCCTTTTCTGTGGTTTTTAAGTCTTAAAGTGCAATTATCTGGACTGAAACATATGAGTGACTGACTCAGAGTATTTAAAGTTTCAGGAAAACACTTCAACCATTTTTGAGAAACAGTTGAGATGTAAAAACCTCGTTTTTCCTTCTTAAGCATTTCTTAAAACCAACTCACTAATAAACGTAATTTCTCATTGTTTACAGCTCAACCTCAAGATCTCGCAGCAGAAGTTATTGCTCTGGTATCAGTAATTTACCTTCTGCTATTTTGTGAAATTTCACCCAAATTTGTTCGTTTTGTAAGTGTGAAAACTCACCATCTATGCCTGCCTAGGAGAGGCTGTGCACAGGCTGGCAAAGAGATCAGGCGGGCTCTGTGCGTGCTGGGCTGGCTTCAGGCTGAGCACAGCACTCTCTGCGTTTGCTCTCTCTGGTATCAGGAGCAGGGAAGTGATGATGCTGAAGGTGAGGAGAAGCAGAGGAAGAGGAGGGCTGAGGTGAGGTGGGAATTCACCTAGGTGAACTGAGTGGGAGCCGAGAGTTGAGAAAAACATGTTGGAAATGTGCTGTCCAGGTAACATTTAGCATGCATTCTCTTTCTGCCTTGTATTTTCCTCTGCCTCAGCGGGCGCACTTCACAGACAGCTTTCTGGAGAGGGGAAGGCTTGTGGAGGGGGTCAGGTCTCCTTCCAAAGGGTGCCGGTGAAGCAAGTAAAGGTAGGCAGTGGCAGGGATGGCAGAAGATGGCCTCCTGGTCATTCACTGCTCCTCTGGAGACCGGTGAGCGAGTCCCCAAAACTGGCATCTTCACTGCTAGCCCTGATGGTTGGACTCCCAAAACCCAAGAGCAGTAGGAGTCTAGTGGAGCACCTGCGTGTGCCGTGCAGATGCCACAGCAAGGCTGAAGGATGACAGAGATGTGCAGCCAAAAACTACAGGCACTTCTCAGCTCTGAGACCATATTTGGTCTCAGTTTATTCAGGATAGAGTGGGAGTAATGCTGTCTAATCTCACAAGAAGACCAGGAAATCCATTAATAATTTTAATGGAGCCATTCCTGATGTAATCATACGGAGCCAGCCCTATGGATAAGCCCAAAAGGAAGCAAAGAAGTTGAATTCGGGCCAGGAGGCAGATGAACGTGCGTTAGAGTACTACTACGCACTGACTGTCAGCACTAAAAGAAATACCATTCAACTGCGTATTCATTTTCTGGGAAAGAAGGCTGTGCAAAAAATGTAGATGTGGTCATGTCATTGAGGTTGGTATTACCACATCTGTTCAGGACACTAATGAAGACAGGTACCATGGACATGGTAACACACTGACAATGTTGTTGCACTAAAATAAATGGTAGGGAGTCCAGTGTGTATATTCCCCTGAAAGTCATGGATATATGCCTTGGAAAACCTAGAGGCAGTATTTTTATTTGAGATTAACCTAGAATTTTATTTAGTTGGAGCTGAATCTGTCTTAGGGATGAGAATAATTATCTGCTCCTCCAGCACAGTATTGAGAAGGTATAAGCACTCTCAAGACCACAATCACATATTCTAGTACTCTAGATGAATATAGCATTCAGGGAAGGTAATAAAACATCCTAATGTGTCTTATCTTTTCTCATAACCGTGATTTAGCTGCCTAATTCTGTAAGCTACCGTTTGAGATAAATATAACTGCGTTATACTTCTCGCTGTTTTTGCTAGATCTGGAATCTTCCTGATACCAAGTGGAGGGGTACAGATAGCCCTTCAGCAAAAAGATAAGGATTGTAGGGGGAGGGGGTAACTGACATGGCTGGGCTTCGTTCTGTCCTCTTGCTTGAATTTCTAGACCTCCTGTCACCCTTCTCCCCCTTATTTTTTTGAAGCTAATCTAGTTTGTTGATTGTCTAGGTATTTCTGAGACTCATGTTCTGCTGCCTAAGGGCAGGGGTCTCACTGACTCCTGCTGGTTTCTCCGTTCCCTGAAGACGGAAATCTGAGGTGTGTTGGACTGCAAGAGAAGGTAGAAACTGAAACGTATCACTGATATTAAGAAACCAATTCCCAGAAGAGGAGGAGCATGGGCTGGGTGTAGAAATGGCTAGGGAAGGTTCCTACTTAGCTTTTTGCTTTTCAGGTCAGGCACACTTGGTTGCTCTCTGTAGGCAATCCCATAGTGATACGACGTCTTCATCTCGATAATTTGCTTGCCACTTTTCATGTGTTTATAGTTAGTATGGGGGATTTTACATGTGATTATTCTTTGGAAATACAAATATATTTTCATTTTTAGGATTTTATTCTTTAGTTTGTGCTTTTTAATGTAGTTCCAAATATGTGAAATTTCTGAACGACCATATTTTCAGCAATTTTCCAGTGAGTTGAGAGCTGGTGTCAGACTCCAGCTTTTGCTGGCTCATCCCTGGAGCAAAGCCGATGATTTATTAATAACAGAGCTGAAGTTCCAGTGCTGCCACCGAGGGTGGGTAAACACTTCTCCTTTTCAGAGGGACACAACAGTGTGCTTTTCACCCCTGCAATTATGTAAAGTTTTCTCGGCACTTTGTGTATTTAACTTGGGCCTTGCTTTTTCCTGTTGTTTGTAAAGTGATTGACTGAGGAAATGTGAAATCCCCAACAAGGAAGAGGCCCAGCAAGCAGCAGAGTGACTCGCCAACAGCAGATCAAGTCACCCCCATAGCAGTTCATGGCTGCTGGGCGTCCAGTTCAAGACCTAGGAGCTCTGAGATGGTGATGGCCAAGGTGGCCACTTTGCTGACCACAAGGTGGAATGTTGGGTCTGCCATTCTCTGTTGCACACCAGTGGGGTCCTTTGGTACGTGAGGAACTTGCTACATAGTGCAAATGGCCTTTTCCATACACTGGGGCTCTTCCAAATAACGGGCCTTTTCCAAATCTCTTTTGATTCACCACAGTTCTAAAATGAATTATCTTCTCAAGACTCCCTTGGGTGGATGACTTCCTGTAGGAGGCTAATGTGGTTGGTTTTACAGCACTCTCCCATTTCTTTCTGGTGTAGTCAGCCAGGCTTCTTACTGCCAAGGTGTTTCTCCTGCTCCTTTTTAATACCATATAGCTGATTTTATGGCTTTTTCTGAGGCACGTTAAGATTCCCCTATGTTGTTGGGGGAACCTCTGTCAACACAGCAGCCCATCGCCTGTTCCTTGCTGAACTGTTCACCGTTTGGCCTTACAGACATCTCAGCAGCAAGGACCTATCCTCACTACTTGCTGTTTCTTCTCTCACCTAGTTATAATGGAGGATGTATGGTATGGAGGTTGTAGGGTGTAGTTCATATGCTGAGATGTGGTGGCTTTCCTTCAGAGGTCACCAAGAGAGAAATAAGATGTTTGGGGCTTGACTGTCAGTTCTGCAGTTATCTTTGGCTACCTTTTTGCTGCAAAATGCTGTTTCCAAACCCAGCAAGTTTAAGCTCAGTCCTGTTGGTATGAGTGAGCTTGCATTAAAGTCGGTGTATGTCGCTTGAAGGCTTTTACGGGAATTGTAAAGGAGATGAGGACAGAGGTACGTCAGGAAGTGGCACTGTGCTATGCCCATCTTCTTGGGTGGTCTTCTAACATTCTTCTGCTACACCACTGCTGCCTTTTCTCTTGCCAGCAAACCTGCAATCAAACAAGTTACCTTGCTTTGCTGGCATCATTTCTGGAACACCTGTTCTTGTCTGCTTTTGAGATACTGAGAAAAGTTGAAGAAAATTGCCTCTTTCTAGGCTCTTTTCTTCTTTTACAGTTCGATTAAGTTAAACTTAGTCGTGGAGTACATTGTTTAGCAGCAAAAAATCCGTGTCACCTTGTGGCCCCACCTGCAACTTGCACAGCTCTCTTCTGTCTTCCATGAAAACACTCGATCCTTGTGATGAATGGGTGTGTTAAAGCTATCCAGCCATCAGTTAACTGTGTGTGATGCTGTGTTGTGAGACTCCACAAAGGTTTTAGACATTTTTCTGTAATCGGGAATCAATGAATATGTTGACTTCTCTGAAAAGGCAGAGTTGGAGGGCTTAAATCACCGCCCTGCTACTGCAATCCAACTTAAGTTGCATGGCAGGCTGCATCCAGTCCTTCCACAGGAAGAGATGTGTGCTTGTGACAGCTCTGTGCAGGGTGACTTCGCATTCCGAGAAGAATATCACCACCCATGTATCAGAAATCATATGATTGGGGAATTTTAACTCAACAAGATCATGCTTCTCTCTGCTTTATGTTCATTCCATAAGGGTCTTTGCCTACACTATGCATTAGCTGCCTCTCGTTCCATGACAGTTGCCTGTGTGCATTAGAGTGAAGATTTATTTCAAGGATTGTCCGCAGTTAGTTGTGATATGCTGATCGACTCTGGGAGGCAAGTATGAAGCTAAGTTAAATATAATTGGTTTGGATTTTGAGTGCCAATGAGGGGGAAAAATGGGAAAACAAAAAGAAAAGGAGCTGCATAATTGGGAAAGAAATAATATTTTCCTGTTATTCCCAAATTATGTTCAAGACAGCAAACACAGAAATAAAATAAATTGTTGTTACACTGTTGGTTCTTTGTCTGAATTTTCATTGTCGTATTTATTAGAATATTCTGAAGGATGTTCATCAAATGACTTACAACTTCATAATTTTTTTTTTTTTCCATCTGCAATATCTGCTTGACTTCTTTCTCTTCTGAGCAATTTAATATTGAGTACACTTCCCTGGATATTGCAAAGCAAATTATTAAACCATTCTCTATAGTCATCCTTCTCAACATTTGTTTGAAAGAGCATCTTGAGAGACTCGGAGCTCTTTGCACATTGCAAATATACTCTTCAGTAAAACATTTTGTCTTTTTCCATTTAAATAAATATCTGCTATTAAGTCTTACTGGTAAGGCTCTTATGTCTTTTAGACATTCCATCCTTTTGTAAGATTTCCATTTTTCTTCAATATTTTCCTGTTTTTTTCTGTCAGTTACAGGCAGTTCTTGGTCTCTAACTTTATGAATAAAATGATCATTTTTATATTACCAGCTTTTAGTTTCTTACAAATATTTGAAATCATTAGAAGAGCAGCTAATGTTTTTTCCTAGCTTGTTGGAAACTGAATCAAGCTGAAGTCACCTGAGAATTTTTTGCCTTCTTTTCCTTTTCTACTTGAAAGTAAGAAAGTGAATTTGCCTTCTACTTTTTCCTGAAAGGGAAGTGAGTAGGTGTGTATAAATATGTATGCAGACTCACTAATGTTGGTGGGCAGACTTGCCAGGTGGCTTTAGAAATGCTAAATTAAATTTTCAGTGAAGTTTCTAAGTTGTTTTTATTGATAGTTTTTATTTGGTTTTGGTTTGTTGGTTTTTTTTTATCTCCAGGAAAACTGATTCAACAGCTGAAATATTTGAAGTATAATACAAGAGATGCTTGTGTTTTCTTTGAAACACATTTTTTGCTTTAGGTCTTTGTGCTGCTACGATGTGTGACAACAAGTGAGGCCTGAGGCAGTTGAACTCTGTCAAAAACTTAGTATTTCTCTTATTAGTACAGTTTGATCCTTTTGAAATTATTCTTCTTTTTCTCCAATAGTTCAAGTATGTATCATTTTCAAGATAAGAGATCTTATTCTGATCTCCATTTCGTTCTATAAAATTAGATACAGTTCTATTTAGGCTAAAGGAATCATGTTTTGATAAACATCTATTTGCAAGTCAACATACTCTCTATGTAAAATTATGCAAAATAAAAAAAAAAAGCAAAAAACAACCCACGAAAAACCCAACAACATTTAAAGCTTTTTTGTATACCTTAAGGAAGAAATGAAATGCTGTTACATTTTAAAAAATCTATGACTAGTCATTCCTAAGGCTTAACTAAATCCCCTAAGTCCTTACACATAACACTTCACTCTACAGGCATGTGTAGTGCTACAGATTGCGTGCGATAGTACATATTCACAACAAGTACAAAGGGAATACTTTAATGGAGGTGCTATGTCTGGTTTTTTTGGTTTGTTTTTTACTTTCTGAGAGAAATTAGGAAGCAGATAGACCTACATAGGAAAATTGAATTCCCACATTGTGATGCTAGATGGAAAACAGTTTTTAACTCAGTCCAAACTGAAGTCTAGTGATGTTTCTTTTAGTGTCTAAAGCGTTGTTGGTGATTGAGCTCTTGTGTACTGGAATATATAGAAAAGATGCATAAATGCAAGTCCTGTAGAACAAGAGAAGTCCTATCTCTGTGCATATGAATTTACAGTCAGTGTTTTCTTTAGTTGGTTTGGTTTTTTTTTCTTTCTGGTATTTCTGCCTCTGAAAAATAACATTTGAACTGGATATTTTGGGGTGGTGGAGTTACTGTGACTGTCTATGGACAGGCGCAGAAGCTTAAGGATCTCAGAATACCCTGTCCTCCTGTTGACTGGGTCTATTTTTAGCCTTAGGGAGCTCGGATTATTGGAACTGAGAAGTTCCTGATTTATGCAATGATGAAATTGTTAAATTGGTTGGGTGAGGCCACACATGTTCCCAGCCAGAATTTGCTGCGGGGCTGCCGAGGAAGAATCCCAAAGGAGAAGAAATGGTTTCTGCTCTTGTCAGAAACGCTTCCAGAGCAGTATTTACAGCTTAGGTACCTCCGCAGCTGCTGACAGTGCTGTCTGTGTGGCTATTCTTGCTGTGTGCTGCCACCGCCCCAGACAGTGACCTGTGCTATCTCTTGCTCTGCCAAGATTTGAACGTTACGTAATAACTTCAGGTATCTAATATCAATATCGAGCAGTCTAGCTCACCTGAACGCCCACAGGTGCAAGTGCATTGGTTTATTAAAATGTGATCTGACCTTTACTTGCCTGTGCAAGTTTGCTGAAGCTGCATGATGCAGAAAATTGTAATTTTTTATTTTTGTTTCCAACACGAGAGGTGATTGTAGCATTGGGGAATTACTGCTTTCGGAAAAAAAAATAAAATGTTAGGGTGTATCTTTTCTAACTCTGGCAAATGTTTGAATTGCAGAATGCCTAGCTGAAAACCAGAAAATCTTTTTGCCCTTGTAGAACCAGTTGCTCAAATGCCTTCTGAAACTATTCATGTATTGGAAGTCACATACTTCCCCCCCCCCCATAAGACTGCATATTTGATCCTGGGAGATCATACAATTTCATCTACATTTGTTAGTTTTAGCTTGTTTTCTTAAGAAAAAAGGTTTTGCATAATTGCATTGCCCATATTTTTGCCATCATCACTCTTGCACCCTATTAACTTTGGAACACCCTGACCAATTTCAAGGGAAGTTGCTAGAAGCAGACATCTCAAAGACACATTGCAAAGTTCTTACTGGTTATTCAAAAACTGCTGTCTGGATAGGAGAGAGATCCAAATTACTACCCCGTTAAGGAAAAGGCTGGAGTGTGCTCTGAGCTGCTCCTGAGCGTGGTCTGCCAGCCACATGAACATTCTGGATGACCCTTCAGGACGCAGCTTGAGAAAGTTGTCTTTATCGTGTGAGTTGTTTCCTGGTCTATGGTTAGGAGAGGTGGGAGGGTGTTCTGTGGGAAAAAGAAGGAGGGAGGTAGGGTATGGGAGGAAGCTGGGAGTTTAGGAAGAAGTGAGGTGGGTTGAGGGGAGCTGAGAGTACCCTGGGAGCAAGGTTAGGAACACAGACAGCTGTCTACAAGAAAGCAGGCCTCCCTCTTTCTGCTTCCCATCGGATAACCTGTCTTTTAAAGGTGATGAGGTGTCCCATGTCAGATGCTAGGCTGTGCCATGAGGTGGGTGAGGCATGCTGTGTTATTTCTCACTAATAGCATCAATAAATTGCCTCGATTAACTTTGGATTTGTATGCTCAGCTTCAAGCTGTACTTTTCTTATTTCAACTATTTAAGGAAAATCTAAATAATTTGATTGGTTTGTTGAGGGATAACACTGCTGTTTTGATAGGATGACCGGTAACAATGGCTGCTGCCATCCCAAAGTATGAAGTAAAGCGTAGAGGAGGTCTTAATTTATTTGGTGTGGTTTAAAAAACCTAATGTGTATCCTTCAGGGTTCCAACCTGAGAACTGGGACACTAACAGAAGACAGCATGATGACGATGCCTGGTGATGCCCCTTCTTTAAGAGCAGCCTTCAAGGACAAGCAGGTTGTCCAAACGCACAGCCCAGCTCCTCACAGCTGTATATGGTGGGAGAACATGAGGCAGCTGGTGTAAGCCGAAACGGGACAGGTTCAGGCTGAGTATAAGGAAAATCGCCTTCATCATGAGGACAGCCAAGCAGTGGATCAGGTTGCTCATAGAGGTTGTGCAGGTCTCACCCATGGAGGTTTGCAAGACTTGTCTGGAGCAACCTGGGCTGACCCCAGGGCTGACTCTGCTTTGAGCAGGTTGGACTGGGGACCTCTGAGAGTCCCTTCCAACCTGAATTAGCCTCTCCTTTCGGAAGAAAAAAAAAAAGCCCACCGCATTGTGCTGCAGAAAAGTGTCTTACAGCAGTTTTGGATTGTCTGTATAGATCGGAGCGGTTACATTTACTAGTGGAACTTTGAGAATAAGCATGCTAAGAGTATATATTGATCCGCATCTTGAAAGCAGAATTTGGTTCCCGAGTGAAATGGTTGTGGAAGCATTAGATGATTCTCAGATTAAGAGGTAAAAGAGACATTGTTTTGCCCTTATTTTATTTTTTTTTTATTCAAACATCGTATTTTATTAAAGATAAAGGTAATTTTAGTAAGCAAAATCTAACTCATTATTATGTATAAGCAATTCCCAGCCTGGGCCTGGATGAATTATTGTTATTGTTACTACTAGAGCAATAGTAAAATACTGAAGCAAGCTGTGAATTTGTAAAATATTCAAGACAGGGATATGGCTGCACAACTTGTATGCAGGAAATGGATTCTTAGTATTTTAATATGCAATGTAACAGGGTGTTACTTCCGTACTCCACTTGTTTTGCTTATTTTAAAATTATAATACTTAGCACATACCTGGCTTTTTAATATGCTCCAGTCCATGGGCTGCCTTATACTATTGACTTAATGAAAATTACCTGTTGTTCTTAGTAGGGAGATCTATTGCTTTAAAAAAAACAAGTCAGTGGTGTGACATGGCTTGTTAAGGGATGTGATTTTGATATTCAGCCAGTCAGGCAGCAGCTCCCAAGACCATTGCCCCTGCAGAAGCAGAGCCTCTTGCCACTGTGCTTGGGTCATGGGCACTGGAATCCTTTAAGTTCCCAGCTCCTTGTTGCAGCTTTCCCTCTCCCACTTCTTTACTGGAATGAAGCCTGTGGCACACCCTGAACGCAAGCCACAGCATGCTCTCCGTCTGGATAATTAGCAGTAGAAAAGTAGTTTTTCTGCTAAAACTTCCCATTACCTGCCCAAAATGTGGTCCTGTGCAAGCTGTGGAGGATGAAGGCAAAGAAATGAAAAGTCAGAGGCAGGTACCATCCTTGCAGGATGAGGGCAGTAACAGTGCTGGACATTTAATCAGATGTCTGTTCGCCGTTCCTGTCCATTGTAGATAAGGAGACAGCTCATTGAAAGTGATTTTTTCAGGTGGACTTGCATGGGAAGTGCACAACAGCTTATGTTGTGCTTGTTGATAACCTTAGTTTCACAGGTGACTGGAGTTTCTAGGGTCCACGTTTCAAAACAATCTGTCTGCTCTCCCAGTTTCAGGACTCTGACTCATGCAGGAGCAGGTTAAAAGTTTTAAGAAGCAATTATTTTCCCTGCTGCCTGTCTCATCCTGCTGACAGAGCGAGCCGGATGGGGGACTGAAGGTGTTATGGAGCAGCTCCTGAACTGCTGTGGTTTTAAGAGCTGTGATGAACAAAGCCTCTCTCCAGAGGCTTGATACTGATGCCTCCTAAATTTAAAGCGTTCAACTGCTAGCATAGTATTTTTTTTCAAGATTTCAAAGTGGACTCTTATTGTAGATGTTGCCCCAACCAACATGTTGAATACCGCTACATGTTGTGTACAGTTGCCTGTTCTGCTGTTTGGTTGATAATATGCTGTCATCACAGTTGGACTTCGTATTTGACTTTTTAGTAGTAAATATAAAAAAAATTAGGGTCCCATTTGACTGAGATGACACTACAGATTTGAATTTTTGTTTTTACAGTGATTGGTAGTTGAGAATCATCCTGGTTCCTCTTTGAAACTAATCTTATCAGGAGTTCACAGAGACATAGAGCACTTGTTGAAAAAGGAATGAAAAGTTCCTTATAGGTATTTTCCTGCAACCATTGTAGGTCCAAAAAGTGAAAGCTGGTCTCAGAATTTATTTAATTTTGGTAGCTAGGGCTGAATTAATCTGCTCACTATTTTCAGTGTTCATTCCACTGTGGTTTATTTTGGGTCATTTCATTTCAACAAGGCTTGATCTGTTTACAGCACTTCCTATAGTAGCGTGACGGGGCCACACAGATCTTTTATAGTATGTTCCTTGCTAACCAGGAACTCCAAAAACTAGTAAATGAGGCACAGACATGAATAAGTTTAGAGAGGACAGTACATTTTTGTATGGTTGGATTATTTTGGAAAGTTTTATGAAATAACCAATCTTTTGTGCGTTGTAGGTTGCTTTTCAGAGCTTCAAGTGATGGTTAATAGTAGCTGTGTGCTTTGAGAAGTAAGAGTGGAGGGTGGGCTGAAGGCACTCCACGCTTAAGGTACTTCAAAAGACATTGGTTGAGAGTTGCTCTCAATCCTTATTTGAAGAGCACTTTTGTTTCCATAGGTAGATATTTCTATCAGGTATGGTAGTTTGATTTATTAAGCCATTTTAATTTTCAGATTTGCAGTATGAAACATTCATCTACAAAACAGGTTAAACAGATCTCAGTTAAAAATGTCTTAATCTTGTCTTCTGTTTTGTTCTATTCTAATCCATTTGCCTCATGAGCCAGCACAAAAGCTTATGTGCTTTGCATGCACTGAGAATGCTCCAGTTTAACATTATGAACACAGGAAGTTCCACTACAACATGAGGCAAAACTTCTTTACTGTGAAGGGGACAGAGCACTGGAACAGGCTGCCCAGAGAGGTTGTGGAATCTCCTTCTCTAGAGACTTTCAAAACCCACCTGGATATGTTCCTGTGTGGCCTGCCCTGGATGATGATGCTCTGGCAGGGGGGGTGGACTAGATGATCTCTAAAGGTCTCTTCTAGCCGCTACCATTCTATGAAGGCAATGGCCTTGTACCCCCAAATGGAAGAGCCAACCTTCTTATGTGTCCATCAAATCCTGACTATTTCTGGTTCTGCTCATGCCAGTTGGCAAAGTAACTTTCCTTTTGTGTACTTCATTACTTCATACAACAGAAGTCAGAAGGAAGGCATGATGTCCTGCACGGTGTCCTGCATCAATACTAGCAGATTAAAAGAACACCAAGAAGTGTTCCTGAGTACTGAGACTGTGGGATTTTTTTTCTTAAATTTTTAGTTTTATTGAACTCTCTTGGCCTCTGCCATTCAGCATACTCCCAAGCAGTGGCCAGGGGCAGTTCAGGAGAGGGCTATTCTCCATAGTTCAGTAGCGTGGAAATAACTGTTTGCATGCCCATGAGCCTTAGTGCAGAACCTTCCTGAACATGTTTAACCCACTCCTGTGTAAAGAGTTACTGCATCCTTAATCGCAGATTGGAGGTAGAATCAACAGTGTTTCAGTGCTCAAGTAAAACGTAAAACATTAACATAGTTCTGGGACATTCAAAGTGTATGGAAGGTTTATAGCGATGTCTGAGTGTGTGTACGCATACACAGAGCCTGTCCGTGTGTACTGTGTCATGTTCTTGCATAGGGATCTTAATATTTTCTTGGCTATAGGAGGATATTCCTGCTTGTCCATCAATTGTAAAGACCTTACCCCAGTGAATGAAAAGTTTAAAAAGGACTTTTAAAAAACATCTCCATAAAGAAACTTACCTTCTACAAATTGAGTGTGTCAAATGCAGTTTGACTAATGCTTTAGGTCCTCTGGTCACAGCTCTTAAAAGTTTGTGGCTGGTTGTGAGCCATGTCATCGAGGAGCTTCTGATCTCAGCAGGCCCTGCCCTGCAGCTGCATGACCTGCTGGTGCACCCTGTGATTTCTTTCTCTGCTGGAGAAGGAAATCATATGCTGCTCTACCTACATTTTGGTCAGCATATGCACTGCTTATAGAGGTGTGCTCCATCCATGTCCATCTCCTCCAGCATAAGCCACCTCCGAGGTGACTGCCCACCTATATTTTTATTGTCTCTTATTGTCTCTTAACTGTCTAACAATTCCTGCTTTCAGGTCGATCAGGAAATCTCCTTTTGCTGTGTATGTTCGGATTTAGCTCAATGGACCACTTCTAAATTTAGGTTGTGGAAGTACCAGCTTGATTTCTGTTCTTTTATACTTGAATGGGAATAGTTCTAAATTGCACTGATGTAATAAAAACAGGAGGCCAGAAAGCAGTGAACTGGAATAAGGGTGAACGTATGAGAGAATGCAAGCAGAGAGTGGCCACTTTAGATCCTTACTGCCATGAATGCAGAATTATTTTTTAATATGATGGACTTAAAATCTGCATTTCTCTTGAAGAATGTCTAAATTTGTTATTCATAATGTAATGTCATTTCTTAAAAAAAAAACCATTTACGGTATGGTAACGCCAGGTACTCTAACCAAAGCACCGTGAGAGGCAGTTCAGGCAATCTGGATAATACTCAGAGTATTAATCGTATAGCAGTGTTCTGTACTTAACAATGAAAATGCTATTTCAAAGACTTCCTCTTTTTTTTTCGTGGCTAGTAGCCTTGATGATCAGTTGAAGGTAGTGGGCTGAGGCAGAACTCAAGGCCATCAGCCTGCTACATAGTTCCTAGGACACACCTGGTATTTCATGAGTTCTTGCTTAGTTTATGGTGTAATATTTTGCTCGAAGGAATTAAACTGTCATCAAAAGCAGCAGACCAATTAATGTGACTTCTTTCTCCAGGGTCGTTGTACAAGGGAGAACTGCAAGTACCTTCATCCACCAACGCATTTGAAAACTCAACTGGAAATCAATGGCAGGAACAACTTAATCCAACAAAAAACTGCAGCAGCAATGCTTGCCCAGCAAATGCAGTTCATGTTTCCAGGGACACCGCTACAGCCAGTGGTAAGTATATTTCTCTGATGGTGTTAATGGTAAGTAAAATTGAAGACTGTATTGACCTGCAAAAGTTCTGTAAAGTAGTATCAATAAAAGTGGTCCCCATCTGTTGATTTAAAGAATTGCCAAGATGCTAAAGACATTCATTTGTATTTGCATTTGAAGATATAATGGAGTGTTGCTGTAGGTTTGATGCTTTGGGGGTTTTTTCTATCCTAAAATAATTATCTTTTTTTTTTCCTTCATTCAGTTCATGTCAGGTTTAGTCTAGATGAGCAACATTTTTACCTAGATCCTTCTGGAGATGAAAATTTGTGTTATAATGATTTGCTAGTAAGCTATTTGGGTAAGAATACAAAGGTTTTCAGGAGTCTATGGGTTTGAATGGCTTTGAATAGTATTTAATCCCAATACCAGGAACAAAGGTTAATGTGATTCTGGGTAGCATTTTTGTACTCTCTTGAAATTTGAGGTCTCCCAGAATAACATAGAGAATTGCTGGCACATGCACTTTACAAATTCAGTGTTTTATCTTACGGTAATGCGTATGGTGTCTGGAACACTTCAGATCCAGAAGGTGACGTAAAACTCTATAGAGCCTTGCATGCATGACCGACATCTTTGGCTATACATTAAAATCATCAGTTGCTCTGGGCTGTCTTTGCAGTTGAGTTGCTCATTGTACCAGACTTCCAAAGCACGGTTAGGCAAGTAATCTGAGTTAAACTTTTCACACAGGGCTGCTAATGATGTTTCCTCAATCAGAATGCTTAGTGTAAGGCATCCCACTGGAGTGGGATTTCTTTCTCTAACTTGAGGCATCTGGAGTGTTGGCATCAGCTTCTGCGGTGGGCTTCCAAGGTCCACTTATAGTTTGTCAAAAGACATGGGCACTTCTAATTATATTTGCTTGGCTTGTTTCAGATGTCTGCATTCAGATCAGATGATTTGTTTTTTTAAGTGCCTTTGTCTTTCCATGAGCTATCACAGGAGCCAAGCGTAAGCCTCTCAGAGGAAGACATCTGTATTTGGTCACAGGACGTGCACCCCAGATGCCTTTCTCAAACGTGTTTTTACACTTGAAACATCTACTGTTAGGTGGGAGGCATGAACAAAAATTGCCAGGAGTCCATGACTTTCTGGTATATGTTCATCAGAATTTATCTTGGTATATATTGGCATAATGTCTTGATATTTCCTGGATTTTACTGCTTGAGTTTTCACCAGAAAAAGTTTTGCTGAAGTAATAGATTCCACCTCTTAGTATTATGAAAAAAAATCGAAGTGGCAAAGTTATGGTTTCTTTCTACTCATTTCATCATTTGAACTTAACAATTTCATTGACGTAAAGCCTTCTGTACTGATTGCTGTGAAAAAAGTGCCGGGTTTTACTTCCCTGTCTCGCATAAATTGCCAGATTAAGATGACTCAGCCTTGACCAAATGGATAAGAAGTGAAAGAAAATTCCATAGAAGTCATTTGACATGTGAATTTATTCTTAAAATTATATCTGATACAAAGCTGTTCTTTATATTTTACATAACACATATTGTCCTCAACATAGTTGAACCGTTGTTTCATATAAATGTTCATTATTGTCCTCTAGAGAATTTAGCTTGCACTTGACATATAAACTGGGCTGTTTGATATCAAGCAGTTTTGATCTCTGACAAAAACAGAGCGTTATTTACTTTTAATTCTCTAGGGCAGGTAGATGTCGTTTCCGTACAGTTGGGTATCCTGGCTAATCTGCTCTTTAAAGCATCTTCTTGGTACTAACATTCGTTTATAATTTAGTAATTGGTTCCAAAACCAAAACAAAACAAAAGACAAATCCAGAACAAAACACAAATAAAACTTCTATCTCCTATGCTTTCTCTTGCTTATTTTCTATGTACTGTGTGCATAGCTGGTTGCATTCTCCAACAGAGGAACGGCAGGCCATTTTGAGGAGTAAGACACTCCTCCTTTGTTAAGTGTTTTTGTCTTTCCAATGTTCTCCTCTTCTGTAGTTCCTTTCTAGCTGCTAGTTTATATGGGAATTTAATTTCTGACAAACCTCATCTGAGATGTCTCCTGTTTCTCTGCAGAGTTTTTTTCTGATTTATAATTGCAGCTTCAGTTTCTGGGGTAAACATCAGCTCTGCAGAACTAAAGCACGTTCCAGGTCTGACCGTGGTCTGACCATAGTGATGTTCTGTCTCCACCCACCATGGAGCTGGTGGTAACAAACCCACCATTCTGCTTTGGGAGGGCTGCGTTTCAGTAGCACACAACTGCTCTTTCTTCTGGTCATGACTTCACTGACTCGCTGTAGGAAGGCATAAAACAGATTTTTAGTCCTGTATCATTCCTTCCAATCAAATTTTTTTGTAAGATGAACTCTAGCTAAGCCTGAATAATCCCTTTCTAAATATTGTGTCCAGCTGAGATTATAATATTTATTCTGCTTGCCACTGGTGACAGCTGAGCACACAAACGTTCAGAAAGGTGAGTTTTTTTGACGTGTGAGCCATAGTAACTAACATATAATTGCAGGAGGTGGCAAAATACAGATGGAAGTTACATGCCAAAGAGCTCATTATAGGTACACTTATTAGAAATACGGCTTTAATATAGTTAGTTAATAATGCTTCACCTATGAAATCTGGTACTTTGAAAAATAACCTGTTTTCCTTGAGAAAAGGCAATAAAGTCTATGTTATTTCTACTTTTTAGATGTGTAAATAAGCTTGCAACATAAACTGGACCTCCATAGGGTTTCAGGTTCAAAGTGCAACTTCGTTTGCATCGGCAGCCTCTTTTCCAATAATAGAGCTACAAAGGCGGTGCTTCTTATGCTGCTGGAATGTGTTACGTGATTAAAAGACAAGAGTGCGCCATGTGTTTTGCCAGCTGTTTGAAATTTTTTCATTAAGAAAATGAATCAGCGCCAGAAAGAACATGCAGAAGACAACTAGTAAGCTCTTGATTAAGGGGTTGGGTTTTTTTCATCTTGGTCTGTTTTCCTTTTACAGCCCACATTTCCAGTGGGTCCCACAATAGGAACGAACACGGCTATTAGCTTTGCTCCTTACCTAACGCCAGTAACACCAGGAGTTGGCTTAGTCCCGACTGAGATCCTACCCACGCCACCTGTCATTGTTCCTGGAAGTCCACCAGTTTCAGTCCCCGGTTCAACTGCTACCCAGAAACTCCTCAGGACTGATAAACTAGAGGTACTGTAGACACCACCATGACTAGAAATGCAATCCTCTACTAGGCAGTGTGAAAGATCATGGAGGGAAAATCTCTTGGTTTAGAAACAATGCATAAATTTAGTTGCTACAAATAAGGACCTTGTAACCTTTATGGCAGGATTTCTACACTTGCAGCCAGTGGTAATTAAGCACTTGTTATTTTTAAGGTAGTGTGTTCACTCAAATTTAATACACGGACATCAACATAAATTTTCATCTTTTGTAAAGTTCATCTCCTGCAAAACACCTCAAGTATACATGCCTGTAAAGGTATGCCTTGGTGAAATATCTAAGCAGCACATTTTTATTGCACTATTAAGTCTGTTCTGGTTTTTATGCATCGGTATTAGGGGAGTTTTATAGCCTTATGGATCAATACTAGGGGAATGTTATAGCCCTTCAGCCTTGAGCTACAAATGGAGATGTTGAATGTTACCAACCCTGCAGCAGGCCGAAGGGGCAAGGCACCAGCTCAGTGCAGAGACTCCTGATGTTGATGAATCTCTGTGTGTCTGGGCTCAGTGGAAACTGTGATCCAAATACATGAGAAGGCCAAATGGCTCACGCAGAGGTGAATGTCCTTTCCCACAAACCTAAGCACTAATGTCTAGAGCATGCTGCTTCCCAGGAAGATCAGCATGTTCATTCTACCCGTTTTTGAAAATTTTTAAGGAGGCTCTCCATTTTGTTTGTAGTCTCCATAAAAAATACAGTGCATCTAATGCATATCTTTCCTGGGCCTCAGCAAGAGGAGCTCCTTCCTTACCAGCGGAGCTGCAAGAATGTAAAGTGTAGTTAGAAAAGGGCTGAATATTTTGTGATTCAGAGCTAGTTTTACAGGGACAGTTACTTCAGTAAGTATCCTTCTTGGGTGTTTTCTAGACAGGAAAAGGGAGGGGCATTTGGGAATGCTTCTGTTGTATGTTGAGTTCATTTAGCCGCCATGCTGCAGAGCTACCTTTGGAGCCAAGCATGTGAGGGTAAACCAGACGCATTTCCTTCTCCCAGAAGAAGAAGTAGGGTTTATTAAATTGAATTTGCTGAACTAAGCAGGGAAGGGGGCAGGTCTGTCTTTTGGGGGCGTGGGGCTCTCCCTGCCCTTTCACGTTGCTGCAAGCCCTTCCCCTGCAACGCCTGTTGTTTTGCACATAGGTGTGCAGGGAGTTCCAGCGGGGAAACTGTGCGCGTGGAGAGACTGATTGCCGCTTTGCGCATCCGGCAGACAGCACAATGATTGACACAAACGACAACACCGTAACCGTGTGTATGGATTACATAAAAGGTCGTTGCATGAGGGAGAAATGCAAGTATTTTCACCCTCCTGCACATTTGCAGGCCAAAATCAAAGCGGCGCAACACCAAGCCAACCAGGCTGCAGTGGCAGCCCAGGCAGCTGCGGCAGCTGCGACTGTGATGGTAAGTGCTGGCATATATGGCTGCCTTTTTTCTTTTGACAGAAGCTCTTTGATGCCTATTTTGCTTCAATTTAAAGCTGTTTGCTTATACTTTCTTTTCTCTTTTGCCTCTTTATTTTTTTTTAAGATAAGAGTTTATAAAATTATTATTATTGCTTGATGGGAAGAAGCACCTTTTTTCTTTATGCCCTTATTTTAATGCTGTGTTTCTATCCAAGACAGTGAAGCAAATGACACTCTATACCACTTCTGTTCTCTGCCTTGTTTTATGTTAAATTTGCCCCTAGTAGTTCCAAACAGAAACAAAACTGATATTCTTCAGTGTCCTCTGGAAGACAGGGGCACG
Organism: Baryphthengus martii; assembly: GCA_013396935.1. Classification (NCBI taxonomy): domain Eukaryota; kingdom Metazoa; phylum Chordata; class Aves; order Coraciiformes; family Momotidae; genus Baryphthengus; species Baryphthengus martii. The sequence goes on along the minus strand of VWZK01019030.1, from coordinate 21,758 downwards.
TGTGCTGTTTTGCTCTTTGATGACAGATATACATGTGGAAATTTGGAAGAAAAGCAAAGAGAGAACTTTTGCCTCAGAGACTGGTAGTAGAAAAGAAAGCTGGGTTAAGATTCAACTTACCCCACCTTAGACGGTTAGAGCCTAGCCACCTTGGGTCTCCCTCTGTAGTTAGTGCAGAAAAACCAGCACATTCATTTGATCTACCACTAGTGCCTGTTTGAGGATGAGAAGGAACTGCCTCCTGTAGATACACGTCTATCTCTGCTGACTGAAAAGTGTTGACTGTATCTTTTTGAATTTTGGTGAGGTGAACCTCACACCTAGAGACTCCTCTTGCCTCTCTCACTGTCATTATCAAGTTACTTGAACCACAGGTTTAAAAGTAGTAAACTAAAATGTGAATCATTAAGAAAAAGCATGGTAACCGTAGTCAGAAGAGATCAAGGGTTTTCTGTTTTCAGATATTTTAAGTTCTTTCTTAAAATTATTCAGACAAGTCAGCCCATCCACTTACCAGTATTGGATCTCTCTTACTATTGCTACCAGGAAAGTTGATAAACTTAAATAGAATGGTATTGATAACGTTAAATAAATTGAGCATGCAGGATCTGAGTTGAGAGACAAAATTGCTGGCAGCAAATCCAAGAATCATTGTCCTTATTGCTGGCAGTGGACGAATTATTAAGCTGATGTGATTTGTGGACTTGTGGGCAGTGCATACAATGGTTATAGACAATACAGTTATTCTCTGGGTAAAAAGCCTACCAGAAACACAATACAGTACAGTATATAACTACCCCAAGCTATTGTATTTAGCAAATTAGCAAAGACCAGACTTTTTGAGGGACAAAGGGTAAGTTATGCAAGAAAGTAAACCTGCACACAGAAGAACATTTCTTAATTTTTAATATTTTTTCTCTTATAGTACCCCGAGTCTTTGTTTCAATTTGGATGATTTTTGGTTAAACTTCCCTGTGCTTGCAGAAATTGAATACCATCTGGAAATTAAAGCAAAGGAGATTTCTTTTTTTTAATTCTAATTAGCTTCTATTGTACAATATTTATTGTCCATTTAGAGAATGTAGTATTTCTAGGCAGTATACTAAACAAGAGAGATGAGGGGATTCATTTTTTTTGTACTTTAGTAATGGTCAAGTATATATCCTGTGATTTTAAATAAGCCATAATTGTAGTTGCATTAGCCTCAAAGCAAGATGAAGCATCTCTGGAAACAGAGAACTGAAATGTTAGCATTCTGACGTCACAGGAGAAGAAGGCAGGGATCTGTAACTCAGGGTGTCTTTTTGCAGAAAAAGTGTGTACAAAATATTTTAATGGCATATTTAGACTACCCAACAGAAAAGATTCTTTACAGTCAACTACCTTTTGTTTAGTATAGCTTTGAAACAATCAGCTAGAGTGAATAAAAAATCACCAGAATAGCAATGATGACAACAAAATGGTAAAAAAAGACACATGTCTGCAAAGCCACTCAAAAATGACCAAGAATACTCAGGTGTATCTAGAAAGCAAAAGTAAGGCATAAATAGAAGTGCTTACCTGTGGAGTTTACTTGCAGGTTGCTCTCAGGTTGAAACAGTGTCCGAGAGTTTTTCCTTCCTGGAGATGCTGGCTGCACTGTTCTGGTCTAAAGAGTGCTCACATAGGTGAGTGTTGTGAACAGGTTTAGAACACTGTAGGTAAAGCTTGTAAGGCCATGGAAGGTCAATGAATTCTGCAGTCTGGGAATTTGTAGAAAATGTCCTCTCTGTATTTCTGTACACTTAGGAATTTTTACTCAGATATCTTAGGTGACATCATTTGAAGTAAAAAGAAAGGGGAGACACTGTGAAGGAGGCTATAGAGCATGTACACCTTAAATGTGAAGTGCGTTAGAAGACAATGTCATCTATCATTGTACTCGGAGAGCTCCAGATACTAGTATGGTGCATCAGAGAGAATAAAAAGTCACTGAAGAATGTACAGACTAAATTAAAATGCAAATTCATAGTTGGTGTTGGAAGGGACCTCTGGACATCCCCTAGTCCAGTCCTCCTCCTGAAGCAGGGTGAGCTGGAACAGATTGTCCAGGATGTGCCTAATGGTTTTTGAAAGTCTCCAAGGATGGAGACTCCACAACTTCTCTTCACAACCTGCTCCGTGGTTAAATCATACTAATAGTAAACAAAAATAAAATACAATCTTCCATTTAAATGTAATTTCTTGTAATTACAGTTGTTCCCATTGCCTCTTGTCCTGTTACTGGGCACTGCTCACTGCTGGGAGGAGCCTGGCTCCATCTTTCCTCCCCTATCGGGTATTTATATACCTGATGAGATTCCCCTACATCTTCTCTTCTCCTGGCTGAACAGTGCCAGTTCTCTCAGCCTTTCTTCATATAAGAGGTACTCCAGTCCCTTGTCTTTGGGGCCCTTTATGGGACTGTTTTCTAGTATGTCCATGTCTTCTTTGTACTGGAATGCCCAGAGCTGGGCATTAGCACTCCCCATATGCAGCCTCACCAGTGCTGAATAGAGAGGAAGAATCACCTCCCTCGACCTGCTGGTGATGCTCTTCCAAATGCATCCCAGGACACTGTCGGCTGCCTTTGCTGTGAGGGTGCATTGCTGGCTCATGTTCAGCTTGTCCACCAGGACCTTGAGGTCTTCTTTGCTAAGACTTGGGAGTTGCCAGTGTGTGTTGATGTTTGGGGTTATTCATCTCCAGGTGCAGGGCTTGATATTTCTCTTTGTTGAAATTAGTGAGGTTCCTCTGTGCCCATTTTCCCAACCTTTCCAGATCCCCTGAGTGGCAGCGCCTCTATGTATTAACCACTCTGAGTTTTACACCACTGGTGACTGGCCTCCAGCTGGACTTTGTGTTACTGATCACAACCTTTTGAGCCTGGAAGTTAAGCCATTTTTCAATCCACCTCAGTGTTTCCCATTTGGCCCATACTAAATAAGTTTGGCTATAAGGATGAAATGAGAGACAGTGTTGAAAACCTTTCTAAAATCCATTGCTTTCCTCTAACCCACCAAGCCAGTCTCATTGTAGGAGGCTGCCGGGTTGATTGAGCACAATTTCTCCTTCATAATGTATGCTGACTACTTCCCATCACCTTCTTGGCTTTCACGTGTTTGGAGGTGGATTTCAAGGGGATTTGTTAAATTGCTTTCCGAGCGATTGAGGTGAAGTTGACCAGCCTGTCATTCCTCAGACCTACTTTCCTGCCCTTTTTGAAGATGGGAGTGTTATTTACTTTCCTTCAGTCTTTGGGAACTTAGCCCATTCGTAGGGACATTTTAAAGATATTTAAGAGGGGCCTTGCAGTGACATTGGCCACCTCCCTCAGCACCCATCCTATTAGGTCCTATAGGTTTGTGTACATCCAGTTTGTTTAAATGCTCCCTGGCCTGATCCTCCTTCTCCAAGGGTAAATCTTCTTCACTTCAGACTTTCCCACTGGCCCAAAACCAGTCTTACCAGTAAGGTGGAGAAGATGTTCAATACCTCAGCTTTCTCCATGCCCTCTGTCACCAGGTCATCTGCCCCATTCAGCAGCATGTCCACATTTTCCCTAGTCTTCGTTCTCTTGCTGATACGCTTGGAGAAGCCCTATTTGCTGTCTTTCACATACCTTGCCAGATTCAACTCCGGATGGTTTTTGGCTCTCCTAACCCTTCCCCACATGCTCTGACTGTGTCCCTTTTCCTCTTGGATCATCCGTCCCTGCTTCCACCTCTTGTGCGCTTCCCTTCTTGCATTTGAGTTTAGTTGAGAGCTCCTTGCACATCCGTGCAGACCGTTGCTGTGCAGACCTTCTTTGTATTCCAGGAGACATCATAGCATATCAACGTGATACACAGCAGACAAATGCTGTGCCTCAGTATGTTTGGTCATTTTTGTTATCTTTATTTCCTTTCTGTAGCCTCTTCCGCTCTAATCTGTAGCTATTTTTTTTTTTTTTTGGTTGTTAGTAATGCAGGATATCACATGTTGAGCAGGAGATAACCTGGTGGAACAGAAAGAGGCAAAGGAGGTTTTGCTCTCAGGATAAAATGAAAGAAAAGATGAAGGTGGGAGATTAAAATGGACAGTCAGTTTGAAGGCCTGAAAAGAGGAGGAGACTGCATGGAAACAAGGTCGATGAGTAGGTCTAGAAACAGATCAAGTTAAAGCATTCAGTTTGGGAAAACTGGGAGGTTGAATATGCTGTGAGGGCAAAGGCACCAAGAACCTTCAAAAGAGGGAGGTAAGGTTCAGAAGAGTGTGGAGAGAAAGAGCATGAAGAAGTAGTGAAGAAAGACAACCACAAACACAGAGATAATAAGTTAACAAGTGAGATCAAATAAGATCTTCATTTGGATAATAAGGATAATTAACCGAAACATGTTACTCTTAATGATGTTGATTTGAATTTATGGACTTCAACATTGCATAATGCTGAATTCTGTCATAATGCTTCACCTCCATGTACACTTCCATCCGTAGTGGATGCAGGGTGGATCTGAGGCTCTGCCCCACGCAGATGGAGTGATGTCCTCTGCAAGGGTACCCAGTGAGGATACCACACATCAGCTGCACAGCACCCTGCTTAGACACAAGAAGGCTCTCCAGATCCTCACTTTGCACCAGGTGTTCTTGTTAGTCTGAGTATTGGACCCAGACAGATGAGCAGTCCTGTAGATCTGGGTATGTCATCCAGAAACCTGCAGTAGGAGACATGGGGCAGGTGTTGGGAAGCCCCACACAACACAGGTACAGCAGAGCCAGAAATAAGGAATAGGTGAAGTGAGGGCTGTCCTGCAAAATACATTGTTGACGCTAGCAAATCTTGTGACCGTAAGATGTTTGTAGGCATTTTGTGCCTTGTTCTCTTTTTTTTTTTTCACTTTTGTTCCCTATTTCCACATACTGATGTCAAGATAGACATAATCTACATATTCTAAAAAGAGCTAAATACTAGCCTGTGTTTAAAAGAAAAGTTCTAAAAGTTTTACTTTTGACAGAAGTAAAAAACCTGATTTCTAAGTCTTCCTTTCCTTTCTAAAGGCTTGTAAGAATTATTTACATTATAAAACTTGAAAATAATATTTTAGATGAGAAGATTTTTTACAGAATACCATCATACCAGCCATAAGTTTGATCTTATTATGGAAGCATACATAAATGTATATGTCTATGTACTATGCCTAAATACTTTCTTTTAAAAAATTAATAATGCTGGACTAGTATCCTAACTCATATGTTAATGTTCACTTATGAACTGAGAGCGGTGTTTTTACTCCCTGCTCTTGAAGATAGTACTGAAGGTTATAGCAAAACTTAGAAAATATGTTTTAAATTCTGAAAAACTTTTTTTTCCTTCAATGTAATGTGGTAAGTTACAATAATAATAAAAAAAATCTGCAGAAGTGACACAGCTGTAGGGAAAAAAAAAGGAATTAATGATAAGTTAGTGTAACTGGACATATTATTTATAGCGCTTTGTACTGGAAAAGGAAAACTTTTCTCATTTTGAACCCCAAACCTATTGAATGCCGGACTTCTCTTGATTAAAAGACCCTCACCTTGCAAGCACTGATATTAAAAGCATTTGTAATGCATCACAACTTTCACTAGTGCTTTATATTTGAAAATGTAGCCTTCCAAATTGATTTTTCCACTTTAAAATGTGACTTAACTAACTTATCAGGAATTCTTATAGGTGTATCCTTAAATCTTTCTGCATCTCTGTGAAGTGTTTATATGATGCTTAATAGTGTCTGCAAGCTGCTGTTTTACTCAACTTTCCTGAATTTCAAACATCTATATTTTACTCTCTTATATGCTTTTAACTAAGGTATAGTAGATGCATTTTTGCTTCGGTACTAATTCGAAATGTAATATTCATTTCTTTAGAAGACATTTTTGTTGTTGTGCATGCCTAGTGTTTTGTATGTTGTATATTGCATTCAGAATATTTTTTTCCTTCTCACCTATCCACAAATGCAATGCCGTTCCCATGATGCACCTCTGCTTGCTGTTTACCTGTATGTTAATTCGCTTGAATCCCATTGGCCCACTGCCATCATGTGCTCGCTGCCTGTTATTAAAAGACTCAGTCGACTGCCAAAGCAATGAAGCGACCTCTCGAAGCAACTGTAGACCTGGTACTTTGACCTTTCACCTTTTGCTTTGCATGTAGCTTTTTTTTTTTTTTTT
>VWZK01019029.1:247-10256 GCA_013396935.1 Baryphthengus martii | reverse complement strand
GCTGTATTTTGGTTTCTATACAGAAAGAGGTTTTACCCAGAGCTGAAAAGCATAGCTTTGTACTTCAGCCAGTCTCACCTAACAATGAGCTGCTGCTGAAAGAGGTGCTAATCACAGAGCCCCGCCTTCTCCACACCCCCCCCACCCCGCGCCCCCAGCTCCTTGATCTGTTTCCTTCTGTTAAACCAAGTGATTGCGTACCAGCAAAGTTAGTGAACAAAGCAGAAATCTTCATTTCTATTAAAACACAGAGCTGATTTTCCACAGATTGGCTACTGGTACTGACTCCCATACAGGTGTACAGCCTTAATTGCAGTGTCCATTCAAAGATGATTGACAAACTCTGTAAGAAATCTGTGCACCAGGGATGGTTTGTACCATGACAGCAGCAGGACTCTTTCACAACCTCATGGTCTTATTAGTGAAATATAGAGGGGAGGAGTATAAATTATTAGTATTCTTGATAGTATGTTGAAGGTGGTGATATATAAGTTCATAAGATAACCCTAGGCTGTACCACGTACTGGACTTCCCGAAGTCTGTTTTGTCCATGTGTCTATGGGTATCACTCTTTTTCAGGAGGCCTCTGATATCTGTTCTTTCTGGTAGCAGATGTACCCTCAACATGTTAGACCACAGCGATAGCAAGTATAAGCCTTGAGGTATATCCTCCCATTCCAGCTATGCATGATCACCTCTTGAATAATAAAGTGACAGCTGCAAATGAAAAAAAAGGCAAGTATTGTAGGAGATAGTATACCTCCTGCTGTGACTTGCCACTTCTCTTCTATCACATGTCTGATGAAGTGGTCCTTAAAATGCAGAATAAACCTCAGAAACTTAATAACTATTCATATATTTTAAAACTCTTTAACCATCAGAAAAACGGAAGGAGGTTATCAGGACCACACTTTCAACAAATTGTGTAATACTCTGAAATGCAATCAGTTTGGGAGAAAGTAATTTCTGGATTAAAGTGTAACTTTGAAATTTGTAGAAGGTTATGTTTGTATTTCTCCTGTCAAAATTTCTGTGTCTTTCTTTTCCTGCTTTCATATTGCATCTATTCAAGTTAACCCCTAGCAGTCCTTCATGTCAGAACAGTACACTTGCTTCTGCCTGAATAACCTGGTAGTCTTTTAGATAAAATCTGATGCTTGTAGCTTAAGGAAATAGAACTAGTCCTTGCCTGCCAGACCCTGCTGTGATCTGTATACTTCATCAAGGTAATATTAAAAATATGACACAGTGACACAAATTTTCACTCAATACATTGAGCCAAGTCATAGCATGCAAGAGTGCCATATAATAAAGATACAAAAAAAAAAAAATCACAATAACCAAACCCGGTATCTAAACTTTTCAATAAGGTAAACTAGAAAGAAATTGTTCTTGAGGAGTAGCTCAGTCTTGCCGTATTAACTTCTCCACTTAGTTAAAGTGCAAGTAGCTAATGATAGCCACAGTGCTATGCAGAGAGTAATAACCTGCTTTGAAGATGTCCCAGTCCTAGCAGATGGTAGTTGTGTAAAGTGTGGTGCTAGATTTACCCTTAATTTCCTTGTAGCAGTTCTTTTGGCTACAGTTTTTGTATCAATGTCAGCTCCAGCTTCTGTTAGTGGAAGCATATGTATTGTAGAGCTGTCATGGTGTATTCCTAAACGAAAGCAAGCTTCTAGTAGCATTCCCACTCACTTCAATGGGAGCTCAGCAGGGTCAGCCAGGCTGCTCAAAACAGCAGCCGTGCAAGAAAGGAACTCCCGATTGCCACAAAAAGCAAAACAAACAAGAACGAACGCACTCTAGCTGACTCCAATGTCATATACCTAAGATCATTGTGTTGCAAAAGTCTTAGGATATTTGAAACTGTTTTATTCAGAAGGCAAACACCGTGAATAACTGACAAGCATGTTTATTTAGGCCATGATCTACGAATTGCCCAAATGAAAGCAGTGATAGTGTTGATCAAAGATTGTGGAAAGATAATGACATGCCAAACTGCTTTGCTTTGGTTTTTTTGTCCTGAACAAGACTACATACATACAAATAACAAGCTTCAGTTAGAAACTTTTCAGGTAAAGCTTTTCTCCACCAAGATAAATATTTACTCCTTGTTCTTGAGGCAAATCTTGCCTCTTACTAAGATACATGCAAGGAGACAAGCTTGCATAATTTATAGCATGAAAAGATCTCCAATATTGTTTGCATGGTGTTGAGCTGTATAAGATGACAATTCAGGCAGATGTTTTTGAAAAATCCCAGAGAAGAGATTTTTCTTGCCAAAACCGGATGAGACTATTAACATTTAGATGAATAGTGAGGGTGCTGCAGTAACGGAATGAGGGTAAGGTATAAAAGGAGAGAGTAACTTAGAGTAATTTTTGTTTGTTTCTCAGAAAATGAGACAATATGGAAGACAGAATACAAACATACTTCCACAGGTAATTACTCCTCTATTTTCAAACATACATGATTTCCCATATGTGCATATTTATAAAAAAAAAGAAGCCTAGAGATTCAAACTCCTACTTTGAGTTCTATTTCTTTTGTATCTGCCATTACAAATAGATCTAAAAAAAATCTTTCTCTATGGGTGTGTTAGCTTTTCATTCTACTAATGCCTAATGGAATGCATAACAAACTATTGAGAACAGCCCTACAGAGAAGGACATGGGGGTGCTGGCTGATGAAACGCTGAACATGAGCTGGCAAAGTGCGCTGGCAGCCCAAAAAACCAGCTGTATCCTGGGCTACATCAAAAGAAGCACAGCCAGCAGGTCAAGGGACATGATTCTGCCCCTCTACTCTGCTCTTGTGAGACTCCATCTGGAATACTGTTTTCACCTCTGGAGCCGCCAACAAAGAAGGACATGGATCTGTTGGAGAGGGTCCAGAGGAGGGCCACAAAGATGATCAGAGGGCACCTTTCCAATGAAGACAGGCTGAGAGAGTTGGGTCTGTTCGGCCTGGAGAAGAGAAGGCTCTGGAGAGACCTTATAGTGGCCTTCCAGCACCTGAAGGGAGTACAGGAAGGCCAGAAAGGGGTTTCTTATAAGGGCATGTGGTACTTTTTATAAGGGCATGTGGTGATAGGACAAGGGGCAATGGTTTTAACCTAGAGCAGGGTAGAATTAGATTAGATGTTAGGAGGAAATTCTTTACTATGAGGATGGTTGCCCATAGAAGTTGTGGAAGCCTCACCCATGGAAGTGTTTAAGACCAAGCAGGATGAGCCTCTAAGCAACCTGGTCTAGCGGGAGGTGTCCGTGCCCATGGTGGGGGGGTTGGAACTAGATGATCTTTAAGCTCCCAAGCTATTCTGTGGTTTTCTAATTCTATCTATGAATCATTAGTTGCTGATGTAGCTGGGTACTATGAGAAAAGGTAACGATAGACGTGTTGAACGTAAACCACACTAGCAGTTCTGTAGCTGTTATTGGGAGCTACTGGGCTGTTTCATAGGTCCAGATTGTAGCAAACCAGTCTCAGAAAGCTCCATGATTACACAAGGGCTTTGCACTTCTGCAGCTTTTCGTAATCTATTTGAACTTCATTCAAACATTTCTAAACCAAATGAATTGGGCCAATCAAAAAGAATGTAACAATTGTGTAATATGAATCTCTTTTGGGTATTATTTCTCATCTAACACTTTTCAGTGCACTTGAGCAGTCTTACAGCAGTCTGTCTGGTTATTGTAACCATTAGTCACAGGGGAGTTATTTTATCCATACGTGTGAAAATCAAATTCAAAGGGACTTGCTCTAGTGCTTTCATGTAAGTAGTATGAAAATTAAAAGAAACAAAGGCGTAAATTCCAGGCTTCAGCCCACAGCTGGTGTCCTAATCACCTTTGGTCACGTTCTGGAGAGGAAAAATATATTTCTGATATATAATTATGTTTCTCTATCCATTTGAAGACAGAGGAAGAGCCACTAAGAGAAACTGTAGAGGGAAGAGGGAGCTTTATCATGTTTCAGTTTCTTAGAAGCTCAGTCCTGCAAGGTCACCAATGTACACTACTTTTGGAAGTTTAGATTTATTGAAAACACTTGCTTTATTAGAGGTCTTCCATGATTAGGAATGTCTTAACAAATTTGGAAAAGGAGATAAGGAGCCTGGGATTTCTTTTGGATCATTTATTGCACCGAAGGCTTGCCAGAGAGGAGCTAAGTAAAAGCAAGGCCCAGAAAAGCAGTTCCTTATGGAGAGAGCAGAAAGGATCAAATTTGACAGGAGAACAGCCAGTAATAAGAGACTTTTCAGTAGAAACAGAGTAGCAGAGGAGGTACACAGAGCTTAAAAAGTATTCAAGAGGCGGTGTAAAAATGAATTGCATCATGCAGTTAGTACTCCTGCCAAAATGTGGTATAAAACAAGACAGCTTATTACAGCAGCTCTAAAGACACAGGCAGTACCACTTTGCACAAGTCAGTGCACTAATTTGCTCCTAACCGCTTTCTGTCAGACAGGGTTTCTGTGATCTACTTCATTGTTGCTCCTTGACTGTAGATTTTCGTTGCCACTTGTTGACTTGGATATGCATGGCAGAAGAACTTTCAAAGTACTTACTGGAATATACCACAGTCCCTGATAATGCTGCAGTGTGCTGTAATTTCAGCTACTGGATTTGCACAGCAATCTGCTAGATCTGTAAATTTATCTTGTTATAGCACAAACTGCCTCCTCTCACCCCAGACTCCAGTTCACATTCACTGAATAGATTTTCTCCCTTTTCCTCTCCCAGATACGGGACTTTGCTCCTCATCAGCTATACTGTACCTTTAGGGGAATGTTATCTTTTAGTCTGGTCAGTAGGTCAAGCATAGCCTTTCCCAGAGCCTGTGAGCACTTGAGCTTTATGAGTCCATACTTCAGGGAATCAAAATAGCTGGAAGTAATTGGATCTGTTCTTGTTGTAAAGATCTTCCATCAGAGTCACTCAACCACTTTTTCTGTTAGACAACACTAATGCTCAGCTGTCGGCAAAGTTAAAACACCACCATAGCCAGGCTTATTTCCCTGCCCTGGTTTTCTCAGGGCTACTAACTTTTCTCTGTCCAGGACTTCTCTTTCAGCATGTTATCTCCCTCAGATCACGTACAAAAAAAATGGAGGGACTCACACATCCTTTATCCTCTTCTAGCCCAATTTGCAAGGAACTAACTAAAGAACCCTATGCTTTCACGGATGCACGGGTGATTCCCTGACTGCTTTCAGCAAATTCTGCCGGGGTAACAGCTATCTGGATACCAGAAGTGCTTCACCTGAAAGAATCTATCTATTGCCTTGCTGATGATGCACAACAGCTGTGTAAGTCCATGAATCAAGTTCACCTTTGTGATATACATGCTTACAGATTACCTGTTTCTTACATCCAGCAAATATCTTTCAGAAAAAGTTACACTCTTAAGGTAGGGTGAGATGCAGTTTGAGATTAAAGAGGTAAACTAACTGTTTCATGAAAACAGTTAGAATTTCTTTGCCTTAATCCAAAAGATCCTCTCTGTAGAAAAGAAAATAATGACCTGCGGGGTGTCTTTTGCCTATGCTACATGGACTTTTTTTTTAAGGGTGACCCTTCTGGATACCTAAGGACTTCTGATATCACTATACATTGATTTAGTGGACTTCAAGTATTGAAACACATTAGGAGCCAAAGACCTCACAAGACTCTGGAGGTCAGTTAGACTATAACAGTTATATGGAAGTAGTTTTCCAAATAAATCCTACCAGCAAGTTCCAGGGGAACTATTTTGTTTTGGAAGTGAATGGAGATAAACAGATAGAAGTTTTTGTGAGAAACTCTGTGTAAATAATTAGTTAATTGTGACTGATCTATGCATACATCGCTTTTAGACCCTTCAGATTGATTTTTCTGAGATGAAAAATCTGGAATTCTGTTCATCTGCTGTGAATCATGAGGACAGACTATGAGGAACTTGCTGGTAGAATAAGGACTGAGGTGCCAAGCTGGCTGTTTTGCTTCTCTAGGTAAGAGAGAACTAGAAGAGAGCATCAGCATTTCAAAGGGGCTGTTAACATATATAGCCTGTTTGGAGAAAATCTTTGATCTGGTCCTGTGTTTCAGATGATTGTGAACAAAGTGTTGTCAAAACTAAGGTTAGAAAGCACTCACAAGGTCATCTCTATCTGTCTGTCTATCTATCTATCTATCTATCTATCTATCTATCTATCTATCTATCTATCTATCTATCTATATCTGTCATCTGTCTTCTGCGCTGTTTTCTGCACTTCAGTTGTACCTATACCACTTGCCACAGATGATGTCTAGCCTATTCTTACTGATCTCCTCCAATGGATACACCATAAAGTCTGGCTCTCATTGTCTAATTTAACATTGCTGCAAGCTAAAAACATTGCTTGTTCCCTTTGTCTCAAGATACCATTATATTCTCTTTGTTCATGCAGGAAAGTTTATCTGTATGAAACTTGTTTCTGTAAGAAATTCTGCATTGCCTGTAAGAAAACCAGCCTTGCTTCTTTCATTCTTAACTTTTAGGCCATGTGTCCTTGACTTACATTGTCCACCTTAAAGAGATGTCACCCAAGGAAATGTGCAGTGTTGAAGACAAGGCACAGTAACTCATCTAGTCCCTGCTGATGATGGTCTGCTTTGTAAAAAGCACTTATCTTCCTGTTATGTCTATGTGGCATAACACACAGATGCTTCTGCAGAAATCTGCCAGCCAGCTCAGTGCTCCTGGTCCAAACCTGGGCTTTCAGGAGTCATCCCATCCTACCCATTGTGCAAGACCAGCATTGCACACCTAGCTCACTGGTGTGCTAACACTATAGCTTTAACTTATTAATTAGAGCTATAGCTCCTTTTCAAAGTTTCTCTCAGTACTGCACCTGGCACCTGGAAGGGCAACAGGAGCTCTCAAACCCAGAAACAATGTTATTTTTTTTTATAAAACAAACACAAAACAAAAACACAGAGCTGTTTCCCTTGCCTGAGTACTCAAGTTAATCCAACTGCTTCCAGAGGGTCAGAAAAGAGATTTCTTCCAGAACAAAATGCCAGAAACTTCTGCTTTTTTTAGTGCCTTCCAGCAAGGATCATCTGCTAGGACCATCTGGACAACATGAGTTCCATTAGTTTTCTCTGTTAAAGATAAACTTGGCTGTCAGAAGAGCAGCAGGTCCTTTTTCTTTTCTATTTGTGGCTGAGACTGTTCGCATTTTTGTGTTGACCATATTATGTAATAGAAATACTGTTTGCCTTCACCTCTCCTCCCCACTCTTTCAGGGAGGTTTTAAATCACATTATTTGTACAAGTGTTTTTGGAAAGGTGAACCTAAGAAGAGCCTTTACTCTCCACTACTCATTTGTGTGATGGAGCATCAGCACCCACACAGACGTGGAATAAAGAAATTACAATGTAGATGTTCTTGAATAATTCAAGGAAACTTTGTATCTCTGGCAATTTATTGACTGACTTTTATGGCATCTGAGCAGCTCACAACTCTCACAGAATCACAGAATCACAGAATATTAGGGGCTGGAAAGGACCTCGGAAGATCATTGAGTCCAACCCCCCCTGCCAGAGCAGGAACCTAAAGTAGATCACACAGGAAGGCGTCCAGGTGGATTTTGAATGTCTCCAGAGAAGGAGACTCCACAAGCTCTCTGGGCAGCCTGTTTCAGTGCTCTGTCACCCTCACTGTGAAAAAGTGTTTCCTCTCATTGCCCTAAAGTACTTCTAAGGCATTGGGAAAGGCATGGAGAAATGTCTGGAGGCTGTTTTTAGTGAAAGGTGATGGATGCATCCTTTGGTATTTATGTCACCAAGGGTTCACAGGGATTTAGTGATGCTTGAAGCAGTCACTGGAAAAGAGCTTGGGCTGTATGCAGAACACCCACATGCAGTGTCCCATTTACATGTTACTTTTGCCTTTCTCCTATGATAGTGCAGGAAGCTGGGATTTGGCAGCTGTGAAGAAACAGAAGATCTGAATCATTCTACTGGTTTGGATTTAAGCAGTATAGATGGCACCGGTGACAGTTTCAAGCTCCATCATCCAACTGAGCTCAGTGGAACTCTGTAAACTCTTGCTACTGTCAAGGGAAGAGATACATGACTGAGAGAGCTGAACTAGCAGAAACATAACTGCAGCCATTTCACAGAGTGCAAGTTTTAGTTTAAGTAAATACAAAAAGCTGATACAGCTGGCTTTGTACAAATGCAATATATAGATGTTCATGCAGTGGCAAGCACTTCCAGACGTGATTCAGCCTATATGATCTTACGGTTTTCAACACGGGAGTCTGTGGCAGACCAGGAAGTTAAAGAGAGTAAATAAATACATTGCTTGTCTCAACATTTTAACAGGTCTCTGCTGTGGGAAGTGAATGCTTCTGAAAGATATTCAGCATCCCTTGCCTGCCTGCACAACTGAGACAGAAGAAATCACTGCTTGAAGATAGCTTCATGGGAATGGCGATCTGAGTCATGCATACCTACACTTTGTAGGAGTGGGAATCCCAGTATTTACACCGTCAGAAAGGCCTTTGCAAATATCAATATACAGGTTTTAACACAAACCACAAGAAGTTGGTGTAAGGTGTTTTTCTGTCTTTTCTAAATTGTTGAACCTGTTGAAGTTTGCCTCCCCAGACCACATATGCTTCTTGTGCTTGAGGAGAGAAATTTGCAGATCCATGAAGACAAATTGCTGAGTCAGCCACTCAAACAGGTAAGCAGAAAGGGAGACAGAGCGGGAAGAAAGGCAGATTTCCTTACCTATAAAAAAAGACTCTGGAAGCAGCAAAAAAAAAAGACAATAAACGCCTGAGTCAGATTTAGAACACTTGAAACCAATTTCACCATTCGACGGGAAGAGTGGTGACAAAACAAGATGGTTAAACACATTCTCATGACCTCTCCACATCTACTCTTTCATCTTTCATTACCCTTCAGCAACATTCTGACCTAAATCCTGTTAGACAAGCATTTAACTTCCGTCTAAGAAACATGCTGGAGTGAGCACACTACAAGAAAGCAGTTTTGTTTCTATGCCTTTTTTTTCAGAATTGCTTTCAAGCCCTGGCTTTGATGTTCTGTAATAATGTGTTGTCAAAAGAACTGCAGTCTGCCTTACTCACTGGAGTGTTCTCCTGGTTGTTCTTTTAGCTAAATAACAGTATGCTGCATCTTATGTTGCTTAGAAAGACTGGGAAGGTAAGCAGTTTTGGACTGTATATTTAAATAGTAGGCTATTGCATACAGTGCAACACTGCTATCTAAAATGCTACCCTTTCTGTTATGTGTGCTAGATAGACACAGGCGCATGCCTGGGAAAGATGAAGAAGGACTCTCTTCTTTTCCCCTACAGCATCTGTAGTCTGCCCTTCTAAACTGGGAACAGAAGTGCTGAGGTGACACCTCTCACCTGAGTGCAGTTCCATGCCACTTCTTGGTTTTGTTACAAGTCCCACATGCAATTGTGTGGGAAATGTAGGATCTATTATGTACGATGTATGAGGAAGACATGCAACTGCATTACTATCCCATTCACATTGGGTTTGTGTCTGTCGCTTGGTGTTTAATATGCTGTAAAGGAGGTGTTTGTTTGTGAGATCTTTGGGTGAAGGAAATACTCTTTCTTCAATTCCAGGAAGGCAGGATGAGGCATTCGTCCCTGTCAAGACTAAGGCAGCTATGGACATATGTGTAGATGTAGTATGGCCCATTTTAAAGCTTGAAAACAAAATAATTTGGCAGCCACTACAGTGTAAACTTTTGAAAGAAGCTCTCTGAAATATCAGCTGGGAAACCTCAAATGCCCCTCCCCATTAAAGGTTAAAGCCGAAGTGTATCTCCTCCATGCTGGAGTGCAGCTGTATGGGCCAAAGGTTTGGTCTGGAGCACTTAAGTTGCTCTTTATATGTGGAGTCCGTGGTGCTGGGGATGGGGCCTCTTGGTCTACGCAAGTGTCTGAGGACTGGGGAAGCTGAGGAGAAGACCTGCCTACAACTCACATCAA
>VWZK01019027.1:0-32778 GCA_013396935.1 Baryphthengus martii | reverse complement strand
ACTCCTCATAAGACATGTGCTCTAGACCCAATATAATATTCAATTATATATGTAATAAAATACGTATGTAGACATAAGATATGTAAGATCTTCTATGTAATAAGATTTATTATTATTATTATTATTACTATTACTATTACTATTACTATTACTATTACTATTACTATTTATTATTTTGATAAGGGTTAACATCCGAAAGCTCAGTGCGATTGTGTGAAATCATGGGGAAGCAAAAGATGGATTATTTTTGCAGTTTAAGTAATTTTTTTTTGTTTTAAAACAGAATTATATAGTAAATACTTTCCACTTTTCCCCAACAAACTAGAGGAAAACTCTCTGAAATTTGTAGAGAATAGTATTATTCTTGCCATGAAAGACTGACTTGAAAGCATTTTCTTTTTCCTTGCCACAAGGTATCACGGTAAAACGTGATTTTCTGATGAGCTGGCAAGCATTCGCACAGAATTTAGATTCAATCAATTCCTCAGCAAACAAAATACTGTTGTGATAAAATAATAAGATTCTGGAGATTTATACACTGATGAAATTATCCGCATACTCATGGATATTTAGCAGATTGTCTAGGAAATGATGACAATCAGTACTCTTCAGCCTTCTCCACTTCCTTTCAGCTTCTGTTCCAAGGCATATTTAGAAAACCTTTTCCTCCTTTCTCTGATAGATAGTTGTTTCAAGAACATACAGGAAAAAAATAATATCTCTAACCATACCAATTTACTACCAGTTTACATATCCTAGACTATTATAAGCTGCAGAGTTACTAACAAGTAAGGCAGTAACAGAAAAAGCTCTTTCGAGTCAGATCAGGCCCAGTCAGCATGGGTTTATGAAAGACAGGTCCTGCTTGACTAACCTGATCTGCTTCTATGACACAGTGACCCACTTACTGGATGAGAGAAAAGCTGTGAATGCTGTTTACCTGGACTTTAGTAAAGCTTTGATACCATTTTCCACAGCATTCTCCTGGAGAAATTGGCTGCTTATGACTTAGATGGGCATATATTTTGCTGGGTAAAAAGCTAGCTGGAAGGCCAGGCCCAAAAAATGGTAGTGAAATCAGTTAAATCCAGTTGAAGGAGTCACAAATGGTTTTCTACAGGGCTTAGTACTAGGACTAGTTTTCTTTAATGTCTTTATCAGCAATCTGGACAGGGGCATCAAGAGCACCCTCAGTAAGTATGCAGATAACACCAAGTTGATTTGCTTAAGGGTTGAAAGGCTCTATAGAGGGATCTGGACAGGCCTGATCATTGGTTGAGGTCAATTGTATGAGGTTTAACAGGGCTGCGTACAGGGTCTAGCACTTGGGTCACAACAACTCCATCCAAAGCTACAGGCTTGGGGAAGAGTGGCTGGAAAGCTGCCTGGTGAAAAAGACCTAGGAGTTTTGGGAGATAGCCAGCTGAATGTGAGCCAGCTGAATGTAAGCCAGCTGAATGCAAACCAGCAGTGTGCCCAGGTGTCCAAGGAGACCAAGAACATCCTGGCTTTTGTCAGAAATAGTGTGGCCAGCAGGATTAGGGAAGTGATCATACCCTGTACTTGGCACTGGTGAGGCCACACCTTGAATACTGTGTTTAGTTTTGCCTGTTTAGGTACCTGAATCAATCTCTCAAAGTTCATCTTCCACAGTGCACTAAAATCAAGCAAAGAGTTCTACTCTGAACCTGCCTAGTTGCTCAGATTCCTAACAAATTAGAAGGCCATGTAGAGAAGACAATGGAAACTCATGAATTTACACTTATAACTTTATAACATTTCAGTAGGATTTGGAAAGGTCTGATGAATTCCTTTTATATTTCATTGCTAAGTGTGAACAATGACTCGTCAGTAGAAGTTGGAGAAGCTGCAGTTTCCTATGTTCGCATTACTGAGATTCATCATGTTTCTATTTAGAATATATATTTCCTCCTTCCTTCATTAAATGGTTCAGCATTTGATCCTGGTCCAGTGCTCACAAAATATGATGAGTCTTGGAAGGTTTTCTACAAAGTCTTTATTTATTTATTTTTTTTTTAAAATTTAATTTTATATGGAGTGTTAAAGGTTGTCCATGCTTCATATTATCAAATGGCACATAACTTCCTAACACGTCTGCTCTTTGTACCTTGTGAGAAGGTTTGAAGCGAGTACCTGTAAAAGTCTCCTGGTTTCATCCTAATGTTCAACTTCAAAATACTTCTAGTTTTTATTATTCTAGTTTGGTAGCTGTTGCAGCAACCAGATGAGCTAAAACTCAGTGCAAATAAAACATTCATGCTTGTTGCACATTTATGAATTCAATATTTCTTTTTTCAGGTAGTAGTATCTAGATTTTCTCAGACTTTTGTCTTACAGTAATACCATTCAAAATCTGGGAATACTCAGGAGTCCTCTCTAGTGTGGTCTGATTCTACTTAATAAATAATGTGTATTTGAATCCCATAGCAAATGAATTTACTGTGAGTGGTGTCTCTCCCTCATGTCTTTTTCAAACTTGATGTCAGACATAAACATGTGTGACAGAAAATGAACAACATACTGATGCTTTAAATACTGAAAAGTACTGCCACACGAACAAAGCCTTTAGGGAAACCATCATTGAGTTTGTCAAAGAGTTGGTTTTGTTGCCAAGATACCTACTCCAGCTTCACTATTACTGAGAATTAGACTGTCAAAGCAAGGGAAAATTCACATTGTTTGAGATGTCAAGCAAAATGCTTTTCTACCAGACAGTTTATGCTTGGATAAAACTACAGTAAGCAAAACTCCTCATGGATTCTTGTTAGCTTCCATGTACCTAGTTAATGTTAGAACCTGTTTACAGGAACTGTGAAAAAGATATAAAAAGGTCTCATTTTTTATCCACACTAGGAACATCTGCTTTTGAAACATTCTTAAAAAATGCAGTTCTAAATTCTTGCAAAACACCTTTAAGTATACTGGCCAGTTCAATGTCTTTCTCAGGCTTAAGAGACACTATAACTTAAATTCATGCTTCGTGAGTTTAATATTTTGAATACCCATGGAAAATGTTGTAATAACAGTGGTCCCTTTCTGGCTTTTGAGGAGCTCTGTAGAGATGCTATTAGCTAAAACACATTTTGTAATTTAATATCAGCAGGGTTTTTGTTTATGCCTTGCCTGAAAAATAGTGCAAAAAATATAGAAGCATCCTGACAGTTGGGCAAGTTTTACTGGAATTTATAGACTTAACTTGAATAGAATTTATATACTAGTAACTTTTTTCATTCCTGACAACTTTAGCATCCAGGACATAGAGGAACTCACTCCGCTTTGCAAGCAGAATTTGTAAAATCAATATTCACATTGTTTCTCATCAATAGTTTTACAGATGACATTCAGGAAAAACTTAATTCTTCAATTTTTATTTTTTTTCCGTGAAGTTAAAATGCACATAAAGCACTCTAATTTGAGTTATCATAGACCTCCTAAAAGCCTGAATGATCACTGGTTTCATCAGGATACTCATTAATGTTTACAAATTTTTAAAAGTGGCTTGTTTTGGTGATCTTTGTACCTACATAGTTATGTCTGTGCACTGTAAGGTCCAGAAATCCTAGGATTTTATTAAATATCTTTGATAGGACTAGGGGGAATGGATCCAAACTAGAGGAGGGCAAGTTTAGATTAAACGTTAGGAAGAAGTTCTTCACCATGAGGATGGTGAGACACTGGAACAGGTTGCCCAGAGCAGTGGTGGAAGCCCCATCCCTGGAAGTTTTTAAGGCCAGATTAGATGGGGCTCTGGGCAACCTGATCTAGTGGGAGGTGTCCCTGCCCATGGCAGAGGAATTAGAACTAGATGATCTTTAAGGTCGCTTCCAACCCTGAAAATTCTATGATTCTATGATTAAGTTTACATGCTATCTTATGTATATGAATACATATGTGTGTGACCATATATATGCATTCAAATGAATCGATGGGGAAAAGATATATCTACGTTTTGAATTAAAAAATTGCAGTTTTGAATGGTTAAGAAGAAACTAATCCAATTTGCCAAATGATGTCACGAATGTTTCCTAAACACTGAAAGTGCTCTATGTCCTATATTCCTATCAAGCACAGATTTCTCAAGAGATCATAATGTAAAATTTTCAGGGGATCAAACTGAATAGTTTTGTTATACTTATGTCCTCAAAGAAGACTAAAGGTTTTTAAACTTGCTGATGTGCAGATGGGAGGTGTCTATTAGAATATAAACAAATCTATTCCATTTTTTAAATAACCAAAATTCAAATAATATAGATGAAATTGGATGGAAATAAAATGTATTTATTAAAAAAAAAATCTCCTACTGTCATGAACAGCTTGTTGCTGCCAAGCAGTTCAGCCATTTTCTGCTTTTCAGTAAACTCTGTATGATCACAGGTGTTCCCTGAGGTTTCTTTGGGAATGCTCTCAGTACTGGCTGCTTAAGGCTGAACCAGTCAACGAATATTGGAAGAGGTCCCTGAGGAGATGAAGCAAGGCTAATGTGCACATGAAGCTCGGGAAAGGACATAGGGAGCAACTGACCACAACTACTGCGGAAAAAAATGAACTCAACATAAAGGGGAGTGGAGTGTGGCCTTTGGTCTACCTAAATAGCTACAGCAACTAAATAGATTAATTGGCTAGATCAGTTGAGCAAGTCAACCCACTACACTGAGTGAGTGAATCAAGCAACTGTGTAACTGCTTTTCTCTGAGTTAATCAAAAAAGTGAAAATGTCTTCCTGAGTCAGTCAGACCAGCCTGAGAGGTGGGAGTGTATATTTGAGCAATTCAACAGAATATGAGAACTGAGCAACCAACAAAAGGAATTTTGAGGGGAGCAATGGGCTTGAGCTGGTTTGAGGCTTTATCCTGGCAAATGGAGCCACCCAGTGTTGCGGCATTAACCATATTTTATAGAAATGTAGTGAGTATCAAGTTTATATCGTGGTTCAACTATATATCCATTTCTGCACTCTGCTAAGTGTAACTTGCAGCATTGGGGCATTTCTCTGCTAAATCAAAATCTCATGCAACTTCAAAGAGCTTCAAATAAGTGAATTTTATATTATGTGTTAAACAATTCACATGTGGAACATCTGAAAGAATCTGATCAGAGTGCACTGGACATGCTGGCACCCTACTCTTCTCCACAGATTTTCTCTGTGTTTTCCTCTCCACAAACTACAGGCTTCCAGCACAAGCTGTGTCTCTCACCCAGTCCATAGACTTCTTTATATACATTACAAATTATGCAGTCTGAACTATTTTTGTTGGTTTGTTGGTTTGTTTTTTTTTAATCTAGTATACTGTAACTAGCCTGTCTGAGGTTAAGATATATAATCAACTATATAACTTAGCCAAATTCCAATCAGTTTGAATTTCCATACCCTTCAAAACAAAAATGTCAATCTATACAGAAGCTTTGATTACAACTGATTGCAGGTGTGGTTGTAGTGTTCCATCACACCGTACTGACAACTGCAAAATTCTTCAATACATAGTTGATTTTTTTAAGCAGAGGAGTGAACTTTTTAATTTAATAATTCTCATCTATGTTCTTTGCAAGGAATAAAATAATATTAAGACTAAGATGTCTACTTTTCAGTAACAATGAGAAAACAGTGAATCTTCTGTTCATCAGGAAAACAATAATTATATAAAATTATGTCAGCAGTGTATATCATTTGAAATTATAAAAAAAAAAAAAAAAGAGGAATAATTTCTTATTTACTAAAAGCATAGCAAACTTGTTAGGGGAAGTAGGGGAAAAAGTGCGAAAAAAAGCTGTCTCATTTTAGCGCATCACACAAAATGTAACTAAAATATTTTCGTACCATGACGATATAAGAAGACAAGTGGCCTACTTCACAGCAATTTAGCTTGCCTGGTCTTGTCAAGAGTGATGGTGGAATTAATTTCACTTAACTTTAGCTATATAAGGATTTAATATCTCACATAAACTAATAATACAGGCTCCTTTTATAATCAGTGACAACAGTCACAATACAAGGTGAGTTATTCTCCCAGCTTCTTTCACTCTTCCGCCTCTGCTGGCTAACTGTGACTAACTGAAATGCCATGGCTAAATTCCGGAAAAACAGAATTGGATGAGATGGTTCCAGCCCTTAAAAACTTTTACATCTCTGTGTTCAACAATGTTTCAATTATGTTGTTGTCTCAAAACTGCATACAATTCAGGTAAAATATTTTTGTATTGATTCTCAGAACCATTAAGCTTAAAAATTATTATTGATCTAGTTAATTATGACAGCACTATTGAAGCATTAGTAAAGACAATAGGTCAAATGTGCTGCAAAGCATGAGAGATTAATGCTTCCACATGAAGGCTGTTTCACGGTCTGTGATTATCTTTAGCCATCGTATGGACTTCTGAAGAGGCTGAAGTAGGATTCACTGAGCAATCCAGATTAGCAGAAAAGCAGTAAGGTGCCTTCCTAGAAACATCTTCAATTAAGTAGCATTTATGTGTGTGGAAGAAGAGTAATTATGAAACTACCTCCACAATTTTGACCTACCGCAGCTTTGTACATGTGGATGCTTAATTGCGGACTTCAAAAAGTATAGTAACTCTGCTTCGGAGGATGTTTTAGTGATTTGAATCCATGATAAGTTGTCCGTATTTGAGACTGAACCTTTAATCCATAATACTTTACTACTTAAACAGTTTAAGAAAAAAAATTATTGAAAAGATAACCATTACAGATCATGGAGTTCTGTTAAAAATCCTTGCTCTATCGTGATTTATGGGACAACATGATGTTGTACGACCCTTGGTTTTTGGACCTCGCAACTTAAGAATCTGTCTGCTCTCACTGTGTCAAAGATCTAATGATTGTTTTCTGGTTGATATGTATATGCACTAAGTACGATTCCGTATCTTCTCAGATCGATTTTGACTAATTTGCCCAATACATATGAATAATGTTGACTGACAGCTCAGTATACCTCTTTATAGTTCATTACATATTTGGCGTATAAAATATTAGTGGAGTATCACATACGTAAATGTGAAGTATGATTAAATTAGCAAAAATACATTAGAATAAAAAATTATTGGAAGGGAGATTACAAAAAAAAATCAGTAATCTAGTAATTTTAATATTCTATTCTTGAAGTTTCTTATGTAAGGAAAACTTGAGCAATTGTGAAATGTTAATGTGCATAATACGGTAAAATTTCTTTCTGACTTTAATAAGGAACAGTTTACCTCTTGAAATATAAGTAATAATAACCCTTATCATGTATCTTCTTCATTGTGGAACTGTATTAATTTGCATACATGACTAGGATCTGGAAATCTGAGGAAGTGAGTAGGCCGGTAAAATATATTATTAAGCTTATGTGAAAAGAAAATAAAGTGAACAACAAACCAATAATGAATAAGGTAAGGTAATGTTTAGAAATGCTTTAACACTGCAGTTGAAAACCCCATATCTTTAAGTTTGCTGACCCTCATTGTCAACATGGGGTAATAGTCTGAAGGAATGGTAGGATGAACATCTTATGATGACCTCTGCTTCTTTAAGCGTTGAATAGTTGTGTGACAACATTCCCCCAGTCTCTTTCACTGTGTGGGTTTCTAATCAGGTGTTAGCACAGACTGTCAGACAAATCAGTTCATAGTGATATCATGGCATATCTTTCCTTCTAAATAAGGTCGTAAGCCTTCCAGGACAAGTTTATAGTAAAGGTGATAGAACATCAATGTAAAGTTCAATAAAGATAGCTCAGTGATAGTTTGAGAAGTTCACACTGTAATTCTAGAAACTATTTTATCTTTTCAAACTGATGTCAAGATTAACAAAAATTTTCTTAGTTTTCTACTATGCCATTAGGCCCACGCACATTGATTTCATGAAGGTTCATTTTCGTATTATTATTTTAGTCAAACCTTTAGTAGACCTTTTGTAGAATTACCTATAAATATAGCTATATTTGGTTTAGGATTCTGCAGAAAGCACGTACATTTTATACTTTAACCATGGATACATTGACATCTTGTGGCAAGCTAATGCAGGTAGTCTGTACACCATAATTCTAGGAATTGAATTTCAAGGAATATATGTTTATAAAACTTTTTTTGTTATTATTTTTTTATTTAGGTGATATTGTCTCTTATTTCGGGGGAGATCTATAGAAACACGCTTTGGTTGAATGGTATGTTTTGCTTCTGCTTCTACAATACTGAAGTTCAGATACTTCACAGTGATACCAATACTGACACTTGTAAAAAGGAAAAAAATCCTGAAAATTACAATAAAGTCATTCTTTTAAGATATTTGTTGTTTTTTTTTCTAATTTTTATCCATAAAGATGAAAATAATGACCCAAGAAAAATAATCAGACACGATTTCCCTAAAGCAATTGTCTATTTGACCAGAATAAATGCTTCATTGGGACAATATCTAAAGTGAGTAGTTCTTTAACAAGGGAAATAATAAAAAAAAAAAAAATCAGAACAACAAAACCAACACACATCTTTATTATTCAGCAAAAAAGGAATGGGACTCAGCTCACTTAAAATCAGACATCTATATCTGAACTAGGGCCTCTGGCAGGATTTGATTGCCTTAACATAAATATTTAATGTAATTTTTAACTCTCTGCAGTATTTCCTCTGTCTTGTATCACAATTTCAGCTGATTTCATCCTTCTAAGCCATACTTGCCATTCTCATAAAGGCATTTGAGATGCCCCGAGCTTCTATACTGGCAATGAACTCCAAGGCTTAAGGATCATCCTGACACCTATTGTATTTTGATAGCCACCAGAAAGTAATGTACATTTTAATGGTATAATTCTTCTGATCTATTTTAGACATCTGCTTGAGGAGGATAGGAATCGATCACTAGGAATGCTTATTTCTCTTCACTAATTCTAAGTTTAAACAATTACTCCATATGAAATGTTTATGACAGAGCTCACTCAGGCAGGATTCAATCTGATGTCAAAATTCCTATATTTAGGTATCTATGCGCCAAGTAGTCCTCTAAATACCTGTTATAGTTAACAGAATTTTAATCAAGATAATAAATGAACTAGAGAGAGATTCAATTTATTCTCTGCTAAGGGTTTTGTTTGTTTCACCAAACGTGTGTCTAGTACAATTTGCCTGGCCTTCAACTATAAGTCCAGCTCTTTTCTGTGACCTACGCTGTATCCAATTGCTCCACGAAAATGTCTCAGTATAAAAATAGACATCCATATTATGACAATTGAGCGGAGTTAAAGTCAATTTCTGGAGTTGTCTTTTTAACTACACTCTGTGATGGTACCTACCTAGCTGATACTGTTCAAGGTTTTGCTATCAGAATAAATTAGTTCTGTTAGGGTGGAAGAAATTGTGGTATGAATTTCTTACCCATAGAGGAAAAAGCAGCACTGAAGGGCATAGTCTGTTATCTGACAATCCAAATCACTAGTTTCTTTCTGATTTTTCTTCTCAACTTGAATCTGGAACTCTTCTGTGAACATTATCCAAAACTGATACTAATGGGAAGAAAAGGCTGTGCCTTGATCCAGGTTAGAATCATTGAATCATAGAATTGTTAAGGTTGGAAAAGACCTCAAAGATTATCAGTTCCAACCTTCTGCCCAGTACCTCCACGATCACTAGACTATGTCCCGAAATGCCACATCTACCTGTTTTTTGAACACCTCCAGGGATGTTGACTCTACCACTTCCCTGGGCAGACTGTTCCAATGTTTATCTACTTTTTCAGTAAATAAATTTTTCCTAATATTTAATCTGAACTTCCCCCTGGTGTAATCTGTGGCCATTTTGTCTTGTCCTGTTGTTAATTACTAGGGAGAAGAGGCTAATACCAGCCTCACTGCAACCTCCTTTCACTGCAACCTGTAGAAAGCAATAAGGTGTCATCTCAACCTCCTCTTCTTCAGGCTAAACAATCCCAGCTCCCTCAGTGTCTCCTCATAAATTTTGTTCTACAGTCCCTTATCAGCTTCATTGCCCTCCTCTGTACCCACTCCAGCACCTCCATTTCTTTCTTATACTGTGGTGCCAAGAACTGAACATAGTACTCAAGGCGTGGTCTCGCCAGTGCCAAGTACAAGGGCACAATCACTCCCTTCCTCTTGCTGGTCACCCCATTTCTGATACAGGCCAGGATGCTGTTGGCCTTCTTGGTCACCTGGGCACACTTCTGGCTTATGTGCAGCCGGGTGTCAACCAACACACCCAAGTCCTTTTCTGCCAGGTAACTTTCCAGCCAATAATCCCAAATCCTGTGGCATTGCAGGGTGTTATTATGACAGAACTGCAGGACCCAGCACTTGGCCTTACTAAACCTGATACAATTGACCTTACCCCACTTATACAACCTATCCAGATCTCCCTGTAGTGCCTTCCTACCCTCAAGCAGATCAACACTCCCACTCAATTTCTTGTCATCTGCACATTTACTGAGGATGCACTCAATCCCCTAATAAACAGGACTGGCCCCAGCACTGAGTCCTGGGGAACAGTGCTTGTGACTGGTTACCAACTGGATTTAACCCCATTTACCAAAACTCTCTGGGCTCGGCCATTCAGCTATTTTTTAACTCAGTGAAGAGTACACTTGTCTAAACCATGAATTGCCAGTTTCTCCAGTAGAATGCTGTGGGAAAGTGTGTCAAATGTTTTACTAAAGCCCAGGTATACAGCATATACATAGGAGATCAGGTTGGTCAAACAGGACTTGCCCTTCATGAACCTGTGTTGGCTGGGCCTGATCCTGTGGTTGCCTTGCACTTGCAGTGTGAATGCACCCAAGATGAACCTCTCCAAAATCTTCCCTGTCACTGAGGTCAGACTGACAGGCCTGTAGTTCCCCAGATCCTTCTTCCGGTCCTTCTTGTAAATGGGCACCACATTGGCAAGCCTCCAGGTGTTTGGGACCTCCGTCACTAGCCAGGACTGCTGATAAATGAAGGAGAGTGGTTTGGCAAACTCCACCTCCCTCGATACTCTTGGATGGATCTTATCCGGCCCCATAGACTTGTGGGTGTCCAAGTGACATGACAGGTCATTAACTACTTCCTTCTGGATTATGAGGGGATTATTCTGTTCTCCAACCCTGAGGTTAACTGATCCTCTATTCCTCTATAGGAACCTCCATAGGTTCATATATTATCTTTTGCTTGTGGAATAGTTACTGGAGGTAACTTAAAAATTAAACTTGTATTAATGGCACAGCATTGTTCATGCATGAAGGAAAAGTATAACATTGAAGAAGCTTCAAGGATGGAGTGTAGCTGCAGTTGGTATGCAAGGAATCCATTCTATGGTGGTTCCCAGGATCACATTTTTTCAGAAACAACACGGAGGGTGGAGTGGAGTGAAGACTTCGTCGCCAGGCTCTATGAATTATTGCAGAAGATGGGAACTTCATGGTACTACAGAACTGATATGCTGCATATTTGCCACTCTGGGCCAACAGCCTGTCATTTTTTGATAAAACGTTGTCTTTTGTGTGAACTTAGCTCATTATAGTCTCATTATAATACTAAAATACATCTCCATCCCAAAGGCTACCTGCCTCCAAAGTGTGACCACCCCTCACAGAGCTTGTGTCTTGTGTTTTCTTAAACTCTGTCTTCAAAAGCAAATCAAGAGAATTTTACACAATCATAATAAAGGTATGTATGACTAGAATCACTCAAGCTCCAACTTCAAGATAAAAAATAATATAAAAATAGCCGAAGAAAGAGGGAATGATAGGTAAGTTAGCATCATGAACAAGTCAGGAAAGGTACCATTACAGACTACCTCTGACTCCTGGGATCAGTCAACAAGCTGAGCCTCTCTTACCCCTCCACAGGGATACCTTCGCGTAAGATCTGGGTTTTCCCAAGTATTTTCTCAGAAAAAGTTAGAAATCTCTATAGAGTTGTTTTTAATATAACACATTTTGTAACCAGACTGTATTATTTATAATCCTGATATTCTCACGTGCTTTTGCAGACAGTGTATTTATTTATCATGGATGATCTATAAGAACCTGTGATTCTGTTAATTCAATAAACTACACTGTTGACATAGCCAGTTGCAAAGTTTCTCACTGGGTGCCATCAAACTCTTCAAGTCTGGTCGTGAGAACTCATAGATTGTGACTAGATGAAAAGAAAGCGCAGCAGCGCGCTATCAGGTAATTCCAGAATCGTTAGAGTCTGAGATATTGAATGCAACCAGACTTACAGTGCCAAATTGGATATCACTCAGAATCTAATTCTAGCTGCCCCTATCCCTTCTAATATCTGAGGACAAGCTTGAACACAAGGGTGTTTATTTTCTGCTAAATTACATTACCCTTTAATACAACAGTGTTTTGGAACATTATCCTGGCAAGGGTGATGAGGACGTTCACAAGAAGAGAAAATGCAAGAATACTGGAGAGTGGCACTTGGCTTAAAACATTTTCATTCACTATGCATTCTCTAGATTATGCTTTCTCACTTGGCTTCTGGAAAAACTCAAATGGAAGAAGGAATTTTACAGTATATGGAAAAAGGGAATGATCACTTAACGAGGAATATAAGAATGCTGTCAGAGTATGTAGGGATGCAACTAAGACGGCCAGGGCCCTATTGGAATTAAATCTGGCAAATTATGTAAAAGAGGAGAAACAGGGCTTCTTCAAGTACATCAGTAATAAAAGGAAAACTAGAGAAAATGTTGTCCCACTGCTGAATGATGTGGATAAATTGGTGACCAAGGACACAAAGAAAGCAGAGTTACAGAATATCTTATTTGTTTCAGTCTTTATTGCTAAGGCTGGCCCTCAGGAATCCCAGATCCTCGAGGTAAGAGAGAAAGTCTAGATGAAGAAAGACTCTCCACTGGTCAATGAAGATTGGGTTAGAGATGATTTAGGCAAACTGGACACCCACAAATCAATGTGTCCTGATGAGATTCACTCACAAGTGCTGAGGGAGCTGGCAGATGTTATTGACAGGTCACTCTCCATCATTTTTGAAAGAGCATGGAGAATGGGATTGGTGTCTGAGGAAAGCCAATGTCACTCCAGTCTTCATAAAGGGCAAGAAGGACAACCCAGGAAAACACAGACTGACCAACCTCACCTCCATCCCTGGAAATGTGATGGTATAGCTCATTCTGGAGGTCATCTCTAAGCATGTGGAGGAAAAGAAGGTTATCAGTAGTCAGCATGGATTCACCAAGTCAAAATCATGCTTGACCAATCTGATAGCCTTCTATGATGGTGTGATTGGCTGGGTATGGATGAAGGGGGAGAAGTGGATGTCATCTAGCTTAACTTCAGCAAGGCTGTTGACACTCTCTTGTAAGATCTTCACAAGTAAGCTTATATAGTGTATGTTAGACAAGTGGACAATCAGGTGGAATAAGAACTGGCTGAATAGCAGAGCTCAGAGGATTGTGATCAGTGCTGCAGAGTCTGATTGGAGGCCTGTAGCTAGTGGTGTTCCCCAGGGATCAGTGCTGGGTCCAGTCTTGTTCAACTTATTCATCAATGGCTTTTATAGAAAACCCTCTATTAGAGTGATAAAAACTCAAGAACTTTCCCAGGGTACAGCATGCTGTATTGATGTGACTAAGGAAAAGCTTATCAAAGTCTGATGCAAGTTCTTCTGAAGTGAAAAACCTTTTATTAACTTCAATGTATTTTGGATCAATGTTTAATTAAATCAGTTACCTTTTCCAACTGAGAATACGTTAACTTGTCTGAGGAACTGAAAATGTGAACTGATATGGGGTTTAAAAGGTTTTGATTATAACAGAAAAAAAAAGAAAAAAGAAAAAAAAAAAAGGATAATGCAACTTTTATTCAGGCCAAGTGGCTTGACAGGATCTTATTTCATTTGAATATTGGGTTTTGACATGTTTCTCTTAAAGTAGATTTCAAAATGACTGAATGATGTATTTGTTATTTCTGTTATCAAAATATCATTCTCCTAAGACTAGCACAGCCATTTTCTTTTTTGTTTTTTTTTTTTTTTCACTTATCAAATATACTAACAAAATGTCACTGAAAATTATGATAAACAAGAGCAACACAAAGCAAACATTCAGGTATAGCAGTGAGGTTTGATGTAATTGTTTTCATTTTAATCTCTAATTCATAAATATACCATGCTTTACAAAGAAGTTCAAATTAGGTATTTAAAAGTTCCATTTAACAGTTTATGATCCACCTTGAAATTTTCAGCCAGAAATGTCCGATGAGTTTCTTTCTTCTTCAGCTCTTCTTCAGAAAATACAATACAAAACAGTTTGTCTGAATTACCTAAATAGAAGATGCAAAATAATGAAGAAGAAAAGCAGAAGTTGAATAATGATAAATTCATTTAAAAATCTTCTTAAAATTTCCCATCTTTTTTCCATACATTGTTTTCTGAATAATGACATAATCTAAGTAAAAAAATCTTAATTCAAAGGCAGTAACAGAAGAGAGAGTTAACATGATAATTGTTTGGTCGAAGGTTGGACTAGATGATCTTGAAGGTCTCTTCCAATCAAAGACATTCTGTGTGATTCTGTGTGAATTATTTGGTAGTAATATCCACATGCTATTTAAATTTTAAAAGATTCTCAGATATATTAAAGGAGAAGACAGTCACATATATGGAAAGTCAAATATTCCTTTTTTCTCTCATGTTGCTGCAGGGAGTAAAATCTTGGTCCAGATGAAAGCATTTGTCAAACAAGAATGAAACTTGAGGTCTTTCACCTCAAGTTAAAAGCTAAAAGCTAAGTCATTTTTTCTCATCAGTGATGTTAATGCAGCAGAATTCATTAATCCAGTTACAGGATTCTCATTATAAATGAAGCTGCAGTGTGGCAATGTAGTGTTAAAACTTTCGGATGTTCTTTTTAAGGAAAGTCAGGGTTAAAGACATGGCAAGTGTGCTTCAATCAAAAGTGATAATAGATCATACTCAACTGACAAGTATATAATAGCTTTTATTTCCAGGTCCTGGCAAACATATTGTCCATTTTCACAGCTTTCTGGCTGATAGACTTTAAAAAGGAAATTGTAATCCACTTTGCCTAAAGTTGGCATAGATTACCTGTGTCCAGTATACTGATTTATGTGCCTACTACCTCTTTACCTGAGAAATCATAATTATATGATGTGATGCATCCACGCATCCAACAGGTGGTTGCATTTGCTATGTCTCTATTTACCATATTTGAGAAGTCGTGGCAATCCCATGAAGTTCACATTGATTGGAAGAGGGAAAATATAACCCCCATTTTTAAAATGGAAAATAGGAAGACCTGGACAACTACGGGCCAGTCAACCTCACCTTTCTGCCAGGCAAGATCATGGAGTTTCCTCGAAACTTGTCTAAGACACATGGAAAATAAGGAGATGATTGGTGACAGTCAATATGACTTTACCAAAGGTAAATCATACCTAACAAATATTTTGGCTTTCTACAACAGGGTTACAGAATTGATGCATAAGGGAAGAGCAACTGATGTCAGCTACCTAGACTTGTGCAAAGCATTTGACACTGTCCCACATGACATTCTAGTCCCTAAATTTGGGATACGTGTACTTGACAGATGGACCACTTGATGGATAAGAATAGTCACACTCTAAGAGTTATGATCAAGGGCTCAATGTCTGAGTGGAGACCAGTGGCAAATGGTGCTCCTCAGGTATCAGTATTAGGATCTGTGTTGTTTAACAACTTTGTCAGAGACATGGACAGTGGGATTGAGTGCACCTTCACAAATTTCCCATTGATACCAAACTGTGTGGTACAGTTGATATGCTGGGATGCCATCCAGAGGGACCTGGACAGGCTGGAGAGGTGGGCCAATACTGACCTCATGAAGCTCAACAAGGTCAAGTAGAAGGTCCTACACCTGATTTGGGGCAATCCCAAATACAAATAGAGGCTGGGTGATGAATGGATTGAGAACAGCCCTGCAGAGAAGGACTTGAGAGTATTGGTGGATGAAAAGATGGATGTGATCTGACAACATGTGCTCACAGCCCAGAAAGCCAGTCATATCCTGAACTGCATCAAAAAAAGTGTGGCCAGCAGGTTAAAGACAATTCTGCCCTTCTACTCCACTCTTGTGACATTCCATCTGAGGTACTGCATCCAGCTCTGGTGTCTCCAACATAAGGGCGTAGACCTGTTGGATTGGGTTCAGAGGAGGGTCGCAAAGATGACGACTGAAACACCTCCCCTGTGAGAACAGGTTGAAAGAGATGACATTGTTCAGCCCAAGGAAGAAAAGACCCCAGGGAGACCTTATAGCACTCTCCTGGCACTTAAAAAGACCCTACAAGAAAGATGGAGAGGTACTTTTTTATCAATGAGTGTAGTGGTAGGACAAGGGCTAATAGTTTCAAATTGAAAGAGGGTATATCTAGATTGAAGATAATAAATTGTGTGGGTGGTGAGGCGCTGGAACAGGTTGCCCAGAGAAGCTGTGAATGCCCCATCCCTGGAAGTGTTCAAGGCCAGGTTGGGTGGAACCTGGTCCAGTGGGAAGTGGCCCTGTGTTTGGAACAAGATGATGTTCGAGGTCTCTTTCAACCCAAACCTTCTATGATTCTGTAATATATTTTAAAGGAAAGTGGTAATAGTTTCTTCCCCAGTTCAACTTTGTATATGGATAACATTCACAAAAATGTTACTTTCCTTTCAGAGTTATGTCACTCAACAGTTGTTAGAATCTTTTTTTTTTTTATTATTTTTATTTTTCAGTCATTCAAATAAAACTGAGAAATATGTATTAGTAATAATAAAGTGAGATAAGGTGTTAGGAACTCTTTACTATCCGTCTTTCCTCATCTTTTACCTTTTCTCTCTCCTTTATCTTTAACAGAAATTTCTTTAGGAGTAACCTTTTGTAATAAGTAGCCACACTTTGAGAGATCTGTTTCATTCTTCCATTCCTTAATAGAGTTTTCTTAATCTTGCTTGACACTTGTTCCGAGACAGAAGTGTAACTCCTTGGTACTTCAGATTCTATTACTGAGAGAGACAGAGAGAGAGGAGGAGACACAAAAAGAGAGAATACCATCTCTCTAATCCCCTCAAACATCTATTGCTTTTCCAGTCCTGTTAGGAAATGAGCATTGCCCAAAACAGAACAGAGAACACACCATATTCAGGTCTATAGTTCCATCTTCCTTAGTTTGCTTGCACAAATGCAATGGGTAACACAACAAACAACCACCTCAAACCCAGAAACCTCTGTATGGGAATTTGTGTTCTTACAATTTGTCTGTTCTCATGAAATCTAATAAGGTTCTTATTTTCATTGGAAATATCTTAATGAATATCTTAACTGTCCATTTCCTTTTTTTTTTTTTTTTTTTTTGGTGTGTGTGCTTTGTCTCTGTCTATGGTTTGATTGATTGTCTTCTCATCAGTGACAGTCTGCTCTAGATTGACTATCGCTAAAATAAGAATTAAATCTCCATCACGAGATACGAGGTTAAGAAACTGTTATATTGAACCACATTGTTATCCTTTGTATGATTAAGAGGGGGAAGGGAGAATTTCACAGTAAATTTACCATTCCTACATTTCTACTGCTATGAATTTCTGTTTGGTCAATACTTTCCCTGTAAAAATTGACTTTTTAGGTTCTTGTGATATATTTGGCAAAGACTCTGCTTGCCTTAACTCTTTTTATTTAATTTTAGTGTAAGTAGGAGAGATCGTGTTTGTTACCTATGTCAAAAAGGGACAGTCCAAATAAAGGCAATGACTTCGTACTGAATAAATTCCGTTTTTGTGGTAGGATCAGATTTTGAGAGAAGAGCTGTTGAGAGGATTGTATTTGTGGGAGTTTAATTAATTTGTCTATTAACTGAAAAAGTTTAGTTTTTTTGCAGAAAAGAAGGAAATGTATGGAACAGTGGTCCAGTTCCCCAGTGTTTACGGGGAAACAAAAAACCCTCTTAACATGTCACTTTTATGTCCTTTTTTCTACATCTAGTAATAGTTTTTATATATATATATACGATCTGTGGGTTTTGTTTGCATATCTAAAAAATCTTCCTATTTTCTGTAACTGAAATACAGACTTGTTATCTAAGATATTTGAGCTGTTTCAACTTTCATGAATTAGAATCCTTGATTACATTATTTTTGAGCTATTGTGGAATAGACACATTTTGATAAATGATGATACCAAGGGTCATAAATACATTACATAGCAATGTAGCATTGAAATATTATAATAAAGGGAAAAGCAGAGAGCTTGATCACATCAAACTCAATCATATGCCTCAGTATTCATACATCTCTCAGCTAATGATATAGTAATACCACAAAAATAGATACTTTCATGTTCTACCATACAAGCTCTACATGTTCCATTTATAATTTGTCCTAATAGATACTAATCTAACATTTTCTATAGTAGAAATATGGGAAATAAGGGCAGAAAAAAAAATAAAATAGAATGTTTTTACATTGAATATGAGATACACATAATTAAAAAAAAAAAAGAAAACAAAAAGTTGTACTCTTTAATATTTGTGTGTGTGTGTGTCTATATATCTTAAGGAATAAATATTGTCTTCCTCAAACAAATGTATCAAAACCAGTAGAAAGTCAAAGGTGTCATGGTGCTAGTAAATGGAAAAATGGTGGCTGATAAAAGATCTTCCTTTAGCACAAACTACATACTCTCAAAACTTAGCATGTGACGTCTGTCACAATAAGATTAAGGTAATTAGAAACAGTTAGATGTCCTGACAGAATTCATTCTGAACTTTTTTTTGTCATCATGACTTATAGGACATCAGCCAGTTCAATGAATTTGCTGTTACTTTTCTCTGAGGCAATAGCAGCATCCAGTGGCCAGCTAGGCTCAGCCTAGTTGTTCTGGTTGAGGACTGCAGATGTACAAGTCTTTTTATGTATTCTCAGCATTTGTTCCTATTGTGAATGGAGCAGACAGGATTTAAGGAGGCAATATCAGCACCCTACAGGTTTGATATTTCTCTGCATAAATTCTATATAGATTTTAGCTTTTGCTTTCCTCTGTGGTTTGTATACTATTGAAGGAAGTGGAAGAAATCATTTGGACCAGCTTTGTGACTTTCAAGTTTGCTTCATTTATTGACATATGCACAAGCGAGCAGCAGGATATTCAGAACGTTGTTTGGTGTACATAACCTGTGGAGCCTTCAGGCTGAATAGTGTACATAGATGTTGTATAAGATACAGTCTTAATCTATTAGAGAGCTGTCAGATAAAATGGAAATGTTATTTAGGGGTTATCAATACTGACTGTAAGTAGAACAGCAATAGTCTCCACAGAAGTTAAATGAGTTGGAGCCCTATAGTGCTTGGTGCTTTATGATGTTTTTTGTATGGTGTTTTATTTCCAGGGTGAGGAGAAAGTTGTTGCCTCCATATGCTTAAAAAGAAGCATAGAAATATTCTATTCTGCACAGAAAAAATATGTGAATGTTAACTATATACAAGACACAGTATGGGATTAAAGAACTTGGTTCGTGTTCCACAATGCTACATTAAGAAGATTCCTCCAGGCAAATGGAAGCAGCTTAGAAAAGAAATGATCTATTTTCTCTGCCTTAGTAGTATTTTATTTTCAGAACTTTTTTTTTTTCCATGTATACAGCATCTATGTGCTGCCTATCTTCTCTGCAAAATGTAGCTATCCGTAGCATATTTTTGGAGATGTCTTTGAAAAACTGTTTTCACATGTCAAAGACACAGCTTTTACAGAGTGTGTTTGATTCATTGGGATAGGCACTATGACAATGACAGTTTATATATCGTATACCTATGAAAGTAGCATTCTTCCACATACAAAAGGATATGGTAAGTGTGAATTTTAGTGCAAGAAACATGCAATATGAAATAAAAACTGTGTGATCTTTTAGTGACAATATTGTGCATTCATTCTTGGACTATAATAATTATAATTCTTTGTATAGTATTTAAAGAGGAGACATTTTAACAAAGGGCCATAAGAGTTCAGAGGCCTGTGTACTCTTCCTTACCAGGCATGCATGAATTGTGACAACTGTCACAGTGGTCACTATTAGCAATTCTCTCAACTGCCAGTATGTGTTTTGACATCAGTTATGTCAGAGCATGATGCTTAGTAGAACCAAAACAAAATTTAAGATAATAATAATAATATGAAAATGTCAATACACACATACAAACATGTCAAATCAATTGTGAAATTTTCTTTGTCTAGCTATTGCTGACTTTTTCCCTTTAAGAACTTTTCTTCCATCCTTGTGAATGTTCATGAAGCTCCAGTATTTTTGCAGAGGATTGTTAATTCATTTCTGGAATGTTTTATTTAATAATCACTTTTTGTTATTCGGTTCTGTATGTAGGATGGCTTCAAAATATTTGGTGAAAATTTAATTAAGGGCTTTTATGTCAGTGGACATCCTCATATTTAACTTGGTAGACTTTATTTAGATCAGATGCCTATTTCCTATATTTACATATGAACAAAAATGCAAGTTTGAAATAAGTAGTTTGTGTTAAGCTATTTTGTGTATAATAATGAAAAAAAAAGAAGTAAAAAATATAGAATAAAAAAACAACCAACCAACCAAACCCCAACAAAACCAGCAAACCACACAGTTAGAATGTTTGAGATTGGAAGGGATCTCTGAAGATCAGCTTGTCCAACCACCAACTCAAAGCAGGGTCAGCTACAGCAGGGTGCCAAGGACCATGTTCTGAATATTTTCAAGGATGGGGGCTTTACATCCTCTGTGGGAAAGTTAGCCCATTGCTTGATCACTCTTACTACGGAAAAAGTTTTTTTTCTACAATGTTTAATATTTTTTTTTTGTATTTTAATTCGTGTCCTTTGCCTCCTGTCTTTTCACTGGATACCAATGATAGGAGCTTGGCTCCGTCTTCTTAAGTTCCCCCGATTAGGTATTGACATACATTGTGAAGTTTCCCCAGGTCTTCTCTTCTCCATCCAGAATAATTCTAGCTTTCTCAGCCTTTTTTTTGTATGTCAGAATCACCAGTACCTTAAAATGATCAGCAATAATTATTTGAGGAAATTCAATATATCTTTCAGCAAACAAAGTCAATTTAATTTTCAGATACTTACCAACTATTTCCATTGATGGAATTACTAGTGCTTCAAAGAAGTTTAAGCCTATCTGACAGGAACAAATTAGCATTTTATGTCAGGTAAAAAAATTAATCATGAATTTATTCCATAAATATATTGTAAGTTTGGATTTATGTATATATAAAAATAAATGTACAAATGTATAAAATTTAAATGTATTAAAACATTTCCTCTTAATACATTATTCATTAGCAAAGCACACAGCTATTATTTACTAGTCTTTTATTTTGGTGAATCTGAGGTTTTATATTACATGTCCCTGAACTGAATGAAATTTGTCATAAGTTATGATAGCAATAAATGGAAATTTTTATCGCACTGAAATTACATGAAATATGCATGAACTCAGAAATTTGCCATCAGAATTTTCATTTGAAGTTGGAAAATTGTATTTTGCTAAATAATAAACAAAAGGGTGAAATGTTCCTAATTATGCGGGCAAATGACAAGCTACTAATCTAATGTGTCTGATATAACTTAAGACATTTCAGAATTTTTAAATTGGACATAAAACCAGCATCAGTTACGTTACAAAATAGCACTTTGGAAGTGAGTGATAAAATACATTTAATTACAAAACTTTCACATAGAATTTAGTTTGAAAGTTTTCCAAATATTCTTAAAGCTGTTTTTGCAATGAATCTACTGTTTAATTAAGAAAAATGTATTGCAATTGCATTTCTTTCTGCTCAACCTACCATCTTCTTTGCTTCATTTTCTTAGATATGTCTTCTCCATTTCTATGAAGTATGTATGTTACATAAACAATACATCTTCCCTGATTTCCAGTAGATGATAAAAATTGCCACATCTTCTCTGATTTCCAGTACACAATAAAAATTGCCTTAGTGTAATCACTGCAAAGTTATTAGAGTTTATTAAACTATTTAAATAAATTTCTATAATTGCTCATATCTCCTTTACTTCTTCCCAGAGTTGTATCTATCTGCTGCACTCTATTGAACAACACTGAATGACAGCCTGCAGCACCAGATTGTCTCTCACTTAAGCAGGTTTTCATTTCACTAAATCTGACCCTTAGTCTAGCCATGACACCTGTCTTGCCCAATCAAAATTCCTGTGCAATCAATCTTACTAATTCTTCTCTGAGAGGTCTTGTAACTGACATTTCACTGTTTTTTGTGTGTTTTTCAGTGATTCTTTGAATGTTTTCCCCTATGTTTCTTCTTCCATCTTGTCCATCTTCCATCATATTTCCTACAGATTTTCTCTTCCACTTCTTCAGTACCATCATGTGGCATCCACTTAAATTACATATCCCTTTGGGTAATGTCACCAAATGCCTTCCTTTTCATTCAGCTTGCTTCCTTCTTGTACCTTTTCATACTTTTCAGATTCAGTAGTATCTGTGCGTGAATGTTCTTCAGCTTCCCCAGCTAGGTAACCCAAATTCTTATTAGGTAGCTATTCATATGCAGTTTGAAAATTCACCATATGATTCATTCAGGAAAAAAAAAGAATAATAATAATAAAAAAGTAAAAATCAATATTACGTTTTTCTTTACTTCTTTATGTTCTGTATATCAAAATAAGCACTCAGAAAGTCTTTATATTTAACTTTCTATAGTGGCTGAATTACTGGGGTGTTTATTCTCCATTCTCACCATTTGTTGTGTGAAATA
Source organism: Baryphthengus martii (assembly GCA_013396935.1). NCBI lineage: Eukaryota > Metazoa > Chordata > Aves > Coraciiformes > Momotidae > Baryphthengus > Baryphthengus martii. The sequence goes on along the minus strand of VWZK01019027.1, from coordinate 10,000 downwards.
TCATAAATGCATTTGCATTCGGAAAAGAACAACAATCCTGAGATTAGTATTCTTTTTTATTCTGTATTCCCCACAGCATAGGGAGGCCAGGGGAGCACCCTGCAGGGAAGCATCAGGGGAGACCCAGGCCTGGTAGACCATCTACCCATGAGTTTTCTGTGGCTGTACATCTTTAAGGTATCTTCCTAAAGAGAGATTGCATCATCTCTGGCATAGGCATGTAATGACTTGTCAGAAAAGCAATTTGTGGATGCACCAAATATAGACACTAAATATGGGTTATTTCACACACATCTGTGCACAACAGTATCATCTATCTTTTGTTTGCATCTTTGCCAAGCCCTCGAGCAGTGGGACATCCAGCTGTGAACATTTCACGAGAGAGGTGAGTGTATTGGTCAACATAACCTACTCCTCACCATTCTTTTGATATGTTATATTGCCCAGTACACCAATATAAGTCTGAAACTATAGAGTTTTTTTGTCTGTGATCAGAACCTATAAATTCTAGCTTACTAGTTTTTCTGATTCTTCTCTTCCTCCGCTAAAGTATTGTCTTTGATCTTTTTATTATTAGTAAATATTCACTTTGAAAATGACAGAAGCTGTTCAGAACACTTAATTTCCTTTCCATAAGCAGATATTTCAAAAAGAGGTCATACTTTTTGGCAGAAAGACTGGATGTTTTATCCTCACCTACAAAGTTCTGTTCTCTTCTTGCTGTCCTCTCATTCATCTATTACTACTTCCCTTAAAATAATTTAACTTGTAATTTTTTCTTTTATTTCACTCATGCTTTCATGTGCTTTGCATTCTACCACCTTGAATTTAAATAATTCATCCAGCGTGGGGAAAAATATCTATGCTTAAAAAACTAAAGCCTTTATACCTTGAAGGCTTGTTAACACTTATGAATGAAAAAAGCCTCCAGAAGACCCCCAAACTAGCTTGTATTTCTGTACATATACCATGCTTACCACTTGCCTATATGTTCCTTCCTGACTTCATTCCTTGATCTCTTCTTTCTTTCCTAAGGAGTAACAACAGAGGTTTCTAGAATTTATGTAAACATATTTTGTAGCTTTATTTTTGTTGTTTTGGGAATTTGGTTTGGGTTTTTGGTTTTCTTTGTTGTTGTTTTTTTTTTTAACATGGGACATTCAGATTTATTTTAAGTTAACTCCCATTTAAAATAATAATTTAATAGTTCTCTGCATCAGAAACTATATAGAAATCCAGTGAGTATTTGATTGACATACTGTCTTATACTATTTTTATTTCATTATATCATCTTTATTATCTTTTGCATTGAGTGTTGTCACAGGTGAGAGAACTTCTAAAAGAAACTTCAATCACTCAGAATGATTTTGTGATCATATTTAACATATGCTATTATCTGGTTTATGATAGATATTTTATGATGGTACACACCGAACCATGCACATTTCTCCTGCAACAAACCCAGTCCTTCATATTTCTGATAAAATTGTCAGAAAACCTTGAAAACTTTATAAATGCCCATGTTAAATGTGATAGACAGATTCTTTGGATTACTTTTCTTTTTCCCCTGTGTGCAAGTGAGTATTGTGGTTTAACCTCTGCTGAAATCTAAACACCATGTAACTGCTCACCCACCACTTCCCCCTCCATACCCACTCCTGTGGAATGGAATGGAGAATTGGGAGGAAGAAAAAAGGTGAGATTCCTTGAGTTGAGAGATAAGGGTAGTTTAATGAAACAACACAGAGAGAGAAGAAAACAGTACTAATGATAGTACTAATAAAATAATAGACAGAGTTGCCCAAGACGTCAACTTTCCCTGCTCCAGACATATCAAAGCTATACATTGAAGAAAGTTGAAAACGGGTGACCGCATTCTGGCCCCGTCCTTCCCTTATATAGAGACATAGCTTAGCATGTTATCAAATATCCCATTGGCTGGTTCGGTTGTTTATCCCAGCTGCAGCCCCTCCCAACTCCTTGTATCAGTAGCTGTTTGTGACAATTAACCCTAACTGAACCCAGGACAGTGAGCATGTTCACTCCCCCCCACCCCACCCCTTGATATTACACAAATGCAATCTATATGCACAAATTATCAGTAAAAAGTAATGTTTATTAAGTGGTGAAGAGATAGTTCCAAAAGAATTTAGAACAGCCTATCTTTCTTGTATTAAAGTATAACTTGATGGAAATACAATGACATGTTATAAAGGCATAATAAAGTGAAACAACATCTATTACAATTTTTAAACACTAGATTTGAGAGTCTGCAAATAAAGCTAGCCACTAAATGCTATGAACCTTGTATCAAATATGTTGTATTTAGGACAAATAACACAATCTGTGGTTTTTTTTTACTTTTCTATTTTCTTTCTAACATTATTTAATCATAAAATAGTTTTATTCTCTGTTTCGTCCATTACATGGCCCAGCAAAAAGGACTCAGTCATCAGCAGAAAACATACACAGAAACTCACACGTTTTATTAATTATTTCTGCAGACCCCAAAAATAATATAGTATGGCAGACCACAGGAGGGATAAAGGAAGCAATAAACCCATTCACTGCAGGTGACACAACAGAAGGCAAACTGAGCCAAAAATACAACATAAGAAGACATCAACCATACTCCATATACCAAACACAGCCTTGCACAAACCAATCAAACAAATACCAGAAAGATACATTACCCAACCCATTATCCTTGACTCCACAAAACTCCTTCTCACAAACCCCTCCTACAGCAGCAACTCACAGCAGTAACAGCAACTACTCAATAAAGAGCTTGACTGGCCTTTTATCTCCACCTTCTAATCACCACCTAAATGGCAGCTGTTTCACATTTCTGCTTTAGTTCTCATCATTTCAGGGTGTGCTTGGCCTGGCCTCCCCTCCTGGAGGGCCGTCTCACAACAGAGGGGACCCATCCCTCATATCAAGGTCTGGTATAGCATGTGTCCCCACCACTCAATGCCTACTGGGTTGCAGCCAGCTGCAGAGCTAAAAGATCTTCTTGGTGGCAAACACAGAGGTCAACCCAGTCTTGCCCTTGATTATAATAGGAAGCACCTGGCCAGCCTTAGCCCCTTTGACCTGGTTGTGAAATCCATCCAGGTGTCAAGTTCACTTCAGGGCTTAGGATTCAGACCCCAGCACTTCATTCTTCTAGGCTGAAACTACTCTGTGAAGTAAAGTAACATGTAAAGCACTTTGCATGACTTCTGTCATAACTAGCTATTTCTTAGGACCTGTTGTTTTATTGAACCTGTGAATAATCTAGCATACTTTGATTTCCTGATTTCTACTTCTAGTGCAGGATTATGTATCTGGTTTTCTCCTAGTTACCAAACAAAGTGATAATGAACGGGTTTGGACTGTTTGACTTTTTAGTATTTCAAAATTATTTCAGAATTATTTTAGGCTCACACTTGAATAGCAAATGCATTCATATGTTCACACATTGACTTCCAAGTATGTTTGTACTGTCAATGCAACACACGAGTAATAGGCCTATATTATCATTTTCTCAGTAAATCTACTCTGTACTCACTCCACACCCATAACTCTAATTGAACTTGATTTTCATTTGACTTGTCAGAGCATGCATCCCTTTTTCAATTTAAAGGAAACTTGGATATTAAGCTACAATGTCTATTATCTTTGTCTTTATAAAAAAAGCCAACTTCACCATAAAATAGTTTAATTTTTATACTCTGCCTCTGTTATTATAGATATTAAGACATTCTAATGAGAAAGTGTCTAGCTATGTGTAGTTTGCAGTTTTGTATTTCTGAAAAAAACATTCAAGTATGCTATTGCAAAACAAAACCTGAATTCAAAGAAAAAAAAACCAAAACCATCAATAATATATTTAATAAAAGGTAACCAGAAGATCTATGATGAAGTGCTATAATTTTAGGTATAATTTTATTAGTCATTTTCATAAATTATTTGAAATACTAAAGAGTTTGTTTTGATTTTCATATATGATGTTATACTGCAGGGAGCATCCCTAATTTCAGTGTGATATATATGCAGAAGAATGTTCATTATCCGTAAAACTCCATTTGATTCTCATCATCATACCATTGAAGAATCAAATGTTCCCTTTCCTTATCTTTGTGTTTTGCAGTTCAAAAAGGAGAATTATTTATTAAAAAGATTTTAATGATAGGTTTTTAGATTTCTAAAATTCTATCTCAGTAAAAATCTGAGTAAAAAGGATATTATCTTGGGTTTTGCATTGAGTTAGATAAATATGGATTAAGCTACTTGTTTTAAGTTGCTTCAGAGCAATATTAACAGATGAATACTAATTACTACAATGACAGTAAGATGTCATCAAAAATAGTATTCTTGAATGATGGAAAGTTTGTAACGTAAAAAAAATTATAACATATGATTTTTAATTTTTTCATCTTCAGTGGAAATAAGCTTTAACTTTAGATTTAACATTAAGCCTAGCTTTCTGTATCTAAAAGACTGACTTCTGAATCTGATAAAGCTATAAGGCAATGCTTTTATTGAAAAAAAAAAAGAAAAAAAAAGGAAATAGCTACTTAGAGACAATAATTAATCAGATCCATCTAGGATTGCTTGTCATAAAAATTGAATGAATTTCCTTTTGAATATATTTATTTCTCTCAACAAATTATAATAAGAGTTTTGAGTGACTAGCTCCGACTTTGATATCCAAGTTGAAGGTATCTTATTTAAGATAGATGAATGTGGTGATACAGCCCCCCATGTCCTGGATTGCTCTGCAAAGAAACTGATTTCTAGGCCACACCATGGAAATATTCTTGGGCTGTGTTTCGACTGCATCACAGGACCAGTGGTGGTGGTGTTTGTTTAATACAACTGAGGTCAGATAAGAATGAAAAAAAAAATTCAGAAAGCAGTCTCCCGAGACCAACATGACTGCTTGTGCATTTCAACACTGTATGCAACCAATGGAACCAACACAACAGTGTGTACTCAGCTGGATAAAATGGTTGCCCCCCTCCCCATCATATCTATCACTCCTGATCACTCTGAATAGGAGGAGGGGGAAATCAAATGTTGAAACCCCCTGGTCCCATGGAAAAACAATGAGGTTCCTGATGAGATTAGTGACCTCAGTGGAAAATACCAACCTAGTTTTGATGAAAGTCAATTATCTTATGACCTCATAAATATTGATCCTAAGAAAGGTCCATTGGAGCTCTTCAGGATCTCAGCAAGTTGAGTCTCGTACCCTTAGATGTGTCCCATCTCAGGGGAAGTGCTTCCCCTGAGATGGGACACATCTCAGGTTTGAGGTTTGTCTGCTGGTAAAGTTGACAAGAGGACCATCTGTGACAGCACCGACAAAGGGAAACACTGTTGCAAGAGCACCTATGAAGGGAAATGTTAAGTGCCCATAACCTCCAAGACTTAGATTGTTAAGTAACTTAGAAAATTACTTAAGTTTATATTGATATGTCAAATCACACCCTCTTGTCTACAGACTAACCTCCATAACCATACACAGCTCTGTGTGTGTGTGTGTATGTATGATCTCTTTAATTTATTAATCTGATTAAACTTTATAAAAAGTTAATACACTTATCCTATTTGACATACTAATGTTAATGAACTAATGCCATCACTAAAAAATATTGTTTTACACCAAGCATGACCTCAAATTCCAACATATCTCTCTATCCTTTTCCCCACATCCTTAGACATAAACAGTTGACCAGGTCTGGGACTAGGGGTAGATCTAACCTTATTCTCAGAGGAAAACAGAGTCTATTCTGAACCTTGCGACCAAACAGGAGTGCTTCCCTTTGTCCAAATTAGTTGTCCGGGTCTAACGTTGGATCTTGCTACACCTGAGCTCCTCTCTGAAGGAGTTTAGAAAGCAAGGGGGTCCAATCTGAAGCCTTGGAAACTAAATGAAAGGACATTTTCCATTCCTTTCCCCATATGTTAGATATAAACCTTTGTCAAATGGGAGGGCTACCCTTTCCGAGCCACAATCCCCATAAAGACCACTTATCCCAACCTAAAAATCATCTTATTATATAATGATATTATTTTGATTGTATATCTATACTCTTATGTATTCATTTTTAATCAATTGCCTTGTAGTAAGTAATGTAGTGACCTTGCCATGAATTGAACCTTAATCAACCTTTTGACCCTTTCCTAATTAACAAAACAAATTAATAAACTATATTGCTGCTTTTATCCGAGTGAAGTGTATTTCACTGATTTTTGCAACAAATAGAGCCTCAGTCAAAGCTCTGCAACAAAAAGCAGGAAAGCATCTCTTATATGCTCCTTTCACCCCTGCGACCATGAATCACACATCTTTTTATTAGGAAAAACAACAGGTAAGCAGTGAGAATGCTCAGTGCCTGTCAACATTTTTCAGTTACTTATTTACTGATGGAAAGTTACTACTCAGCTATCATTTTTACAAATGCCTCAGTGTCAATTATTTAGGTCAATATTTAGGTCAAATACTTTCATGCCTGAATTCTACTTTTACACTCCTTATTGTAGAAAAGTCTCACAGATTTTCAAGCCATAGTCACTCAGGAAGAAAACATCTCTTTCTTGAGTATAGTATCCTAGTTGTAAAATTTGAGGGTAAAAGGAAGGATAAAGCACATTATCTAGATTTACTTCCTCTGCATTCTAATTTGTTCAGACATAGACAAGCACATCAATTAAATCAAAACCATGCAAAAACAGAGGAGGAGGAATATTTAATATACAGTTTCAGAAAGAGATAATTCTTGAATTCAGTAAAAACTAATTTCTGTAGTAAGGACCAACATATTTTATCTTATTAATTATCTGCTAACAAAAGAAATAAAAACCTAAGGTAGAATTCAGATGGAGTTTAATATGATTGAATTTCACTGTAGGTACAGAAACTGGATTTCAACTATTGCATCTGTCATGCTTTTATCCAGAAACTGTGTTAAACATAAGAATTCTCTTTGTAATTAGTGGAGATTTAGTTATTAGTCATTTAGTGGCATTTTAAATGCCACAAAATAAAAAAGACATCTTCTGAGGGGACTGGTCAACATTATACAAGACCAAAAGGAGACAACACTCCTTCTGGACACCTAAACATATATTTCTAATTCTTGAAATAAATCCTACACCAATTTCTGAATAATTTATTTTAAAAATTCGTTTTGTCCTGTTTAGATTTCCTGATTCTCTTGTTCCTTTTCAGAAGACACCAAGCATTCTTAGTTGAACTCCCAATAGCATTTGAAACTGTTAAAAGGAACATGCTCATTCACAAGAGTCAGTGGGTTTTACATCAGGATTAAAAATCTGCTTATGATATGTTTTCAATTTGTCCAGAATTTGAGTTTATTTAATATAATTTATAGGCATTCTAAGTGACATTTTTTAAAGTAATCTGAAGTTACTAATCACTGTGCGCTTTGCAGCTAATATAGAGACATTTCCATGACCTATTTAGCAAAAAAACTGGCTATCTTCAGGGCAACTGGGCTCCTGAGTTGGTAGACAGGGATGGGGAGCAGAATATGCCTCCTGTAATCCAGGAGGAAGTAGTTAGTGACCTGCTGTGCCACTTAGGTCCTAACAAGTCTATGGGTCTGGATGGGATTCATCCTAGGGTGCTTAGGGAGCTTGTGCAAGAGCTGGCTAAGCCGCTCTCCATCATTTATCACTAGTCCTGGCTCACTGGGGAGGACCCAGATGACTGGAGGTTGGCCAATGTGACACCCATCCACAAGAAGGGCTGGGAGGAGGAGCCGGAAAACTATAGGCCTGTCAGCCTGACCTTGGTGCCTGGTAAGGTTATGGAGCAGATCATCCTGAGTGCCATCAAGTGGCATGTACATGACAACAAGGGATCAGACCAAGCCAGGATTTAGGAAAGGAAGGTCCTGCCTAACCAATCTCATCTCCTTCTATGACTGGATGACCCACCAGGCAGATGAGGGGAAGGCTGTGGATGTGGTCTACCTAGACTTCAGCAAAGCCTTTGACACAGTCTCCCACAGCATCCTCCTGGAGAAGCTGGTAGCCCATGGCTTGGACAGGTACACCCTTCACTGGTTTAAAAACTGGCTGAATGACCGGGCACAGAGAGTGGTTGTGAATGGTGCCACATCCAGTTGGTGTCTGGTGACCAGTGGTGTCCCCCAGGGATGAGTACTGGGCCCAGTTCTATTCAACATCTTTATTGATGTCTTGGATGAGGTGATCGAGTCTACTATTAGTAAATTTGCAGATGACCCCAAACTGGGGGGGAGTGTTGAGCTGCTGGAGGGTAGGAAGATGCTGCAGAGGGACCTGGACAGGCTGTGTTGATGGGCTGAGGCCAACGGTACGAGGTTTAACAAGGCCAAGTGCAGGGTCCTGCACTTTGGCCGCAATAACCCCAGGCAGAGAGGGACCTGGGAGTACTGGTTGACAATCGGCTTAACATGAGCCAGCAGTGCGCCCAGGTGGCACGGAAGGCCAATGGGATCTTGGCTTGTATCAGGAATAGTGTGGCCAGCAGGAGCAGAGATGTAATTCTCCCCCTATACTTGGTGCCAGTGGGGCCTCACCTTGAGTACTGTGTGCAGTTCTGGGCAACCAGTGACAAGATGAGAGGGCACGGCAAGAGCTGCACCAGGGGAGGTTTAGGTTGGATATTAGGAAGCACTTCCTCATGGAAAGGGTGATTAAATACTTAAATGGACTGCCTGGGGAAGTGGTGGATTCACTATCCCTGGAGGTGTTTAAGCAAAGACTAGACGTGGCACTTAGTGTCATGGTCTAGTTGATGTTGGGTTGTTAGGTCATAGGCTGGACTTGATAATCTCAGAGGTCTATTCCAGCCTCAATAATTCTGTGATTATTCCTGTGTTCTGATTTATACGTGCGGATTTCGTCAAATTAATTATACCTTGGAGATGAAAACAGTGGTCAGTTAAGGTAATACTCTTAGTACCATTTCTTTAATATTCAAATGCTTAGAAACACAGAAAGCCATCCTATTTTAAAAAAGTTAGTACTAAATAAAAGAAATAGACACAGATTTAGAAACAGAAGACAGTGAGAAAATTTGAATTTGAAGGGAGGAAGTAATCTGTAGAATGAAATTTTGGGACATATATTTAGTGTGAAGGTTTCTTTTTTCCCTAAGCTATATATTTTTCTGTATGGTCAATTATAATACTTGCAAAGCAATTTTGCCATTCAAAAAATGTCGGAAAGAAGCCAAGTTTGTAAAAAAAGCTTTATGAAATTAAGGTGTTATATAAGGAGTTAAGAAAGATATCCCTTGACTGTCTGGTGAGCCTGAATAACTGATGTACTGGAGATGTTGCTAGATGAAGTAGCAAGTACACCCTGAAAATTATTGCTACACTTTTGTAATGTATATAAGTAATGAATCCAGTACAATGTGATGGTAGCATGAACTATTGTGGCAGGTACAGCCCCCCCCCAACAAAACACATGGGCTGTGCTGAGCAGTTTGGCACCTCAGCCATTCAGTTGCCATTCAGTTACACCTTGCAGTGCTTAACTGGTTCCTCAGGGTCTGGATCCCGCAGCAAACAGGCTCAGGGTGTGCACTTTTCTGTGTTTTGTCCGGGCCTGTCTCAGCCAATGAAAATGACCACATTGCACCTTCCACCAGGTTATAAATGGGGTCCTGCCAAAGGCCGAGTTGAGTTGGTTCTTCGCAGAGCAGCAGGTTGTAGCAGTTGGACCCTTCCCTTGGACATGCGGTCCAAGGATACTTCCATGGATTGAGGGAGTCTCCGTGGATTGAGTGAGCCTTGCCCCCCNTGAGTGAGCCTTGCCCCCCTCTTTGGGTGAGTGGTATCTTGGGCACTCTGGTGTGGGAGGTTTCTGCTTTTATGAGTGAGGGTTTGCCCATTGTGATTTGTCATTCCTTAAACTTAGGAATCAGTTGTGTAGCAGTTATTTCCCGACAGACATCCAAACCCGTATTTAATCAAAAGGAGTGCTGGCAACC